>BPLR01002002.1:0-37468 GCA_021605095.1 Caerostris extrusa
GCTGTCGCCAATCTGCAACCCCGAATATTTCGCCAATTTTCCGCCAATTTCTTTAGGGTCGCAATACTATAGCACGAGGTGAATTGCAGCTTCATTTCCAGACAATATAATGACTATTTATTGTTATTGTGATTATATTATTATTTGCAGAATACTTATTTGCGGTAAATAAGAACAGAAATATATATTCTTTTTAAATTAGTATTCCAATAAATTACTGATTATTCCGAACTTATTCTTACAACGTACGTCGGTCACTGATTCAGAACATAAACAATATTTATGAATTGCCACTCAGGAAAGTAAGAAACAAACAAGAAAAACGATTTTTTTTTTTTTTTATTTATGAATATTTTTATTTTATTCTTAAATAATTAATTTCCTTCTTAAAGATGTTCGTTTAGTTAGATTTTGGGACAACCGTAATTAGAATTCGCTCGGAATACTTGAAGCTTTAGCTTTTTAGAACGTTAGTTAACGTTACAATTTAAATTTTTAATAATTAAAATAAATTAATAATAATAAAAATAATGTGTCCGGAACATTTGATAATTATCTGGCAGAGTGCTTGTGGCGGCGCCAGCACAAATGTGACATCCGAAAATAATTTATGATTTCACCGATGGAATAAAATGTTTGTTTCCACCACAGAGGAAGGTACCAATAAAAGTGCAAGTTATTCTCAAGTTTTTTCTTCTTTTTATCTTTTGTTAATATTAATTTATCATTTGGATTCGGCTTCGTAAAGAACATGACTTATTTTATGACATTACAAAAAAAAAAAAAAAAAAAAAGAATTGGCGAATAACTTTAGTGAAATTTTATCGTATCGAAATTTTATCAACAGCGATTATTATCTTTGTTTAAGCGATACGATGACTTAGCAAAATAAAATTCCACATAATAATTTGGCGATAAACCGATTTAATTTGGTGTGAAAGCAATTTAGAATAAAATGTTGACAAAATAATGAGATATTTTGGCGTTAAAGCGGCAATATGTGGCGTAAAAAGAAAACATTAAAAGTTGACATAATAGTGGTAAAAGTTTGGCGATAAAGCTATATAAATTGGCGTAAAGACATTTTAGATATAATTTTTGGCATAATAGCTCTAAATTTCGGCGTAAAAGCGGTTTCATTTGGCGCAAAAGTATTCCAGAGATAAAAATTTTAATGATAAAAATTTGGCGATAAAGCATCAACTTTTGGCGTAAAAGCACCTCAAAACAAGATTCACTTAGTGCTATAAAGTGATAAATATTGGCGATAAAGCATCAACTTTTTTGTAAAAGCGCCTCAAAAGCAAGATTCATTTTGAAAAAATTTGGCTATAAAGCGATAAATATTGGCGATAAAACATTTTTTTTGGCTTAAAAGAAGTTATATAAAAAATTTGTAGTGAAAAAATGGCTATAAAGCGATAAATGTTGGCGATAAAGGATAATAATAATATTTGGCGTTAAAGCGATAAACTTTGGACTTTTCAGGAATAAACTTTGTCGTAATAGCTATTTGGCTGCTAATGTTGGCGTAAAAGCACTGTTTGGCTATAAATTTTGGCGAAATAACACTTTACAATGACACCGAACTTAGGCAACCTTTGTCTGTTTACTTGGCGATTTGGCAACACAGTAAAGGATTTTGGCGCAATATCATTTACCGCGCAAACTACCTGGCCCATTCATTTCTATGCTTACTTACCGACTTAGCAACTTGGCGATGTGTTTGGCACGAAGGGTACAGGATCCTAGATTTTAACCCAACAACTAACTTCAGCAGCCATTTTGTTTTTTGCTTGGAGACTTGGCAACCTAGTGATGGATTTTGGCGTAATAATGTTTTTTTTTGCAAGCAGCGAAAACTAACTACAATATTCATTATTAAGTTTACTTGGCATCCTGACGATTCATTTGGCACAAAAGAGGTACAGGATTCTAGACTTTTACATCAAACTCAAATAAACAATTTTTCCTAAAATATGGGAACGAAACAGGATAAATACCGAAACATTTACACTGAACACATGAATGTAGTAAAAACATTGTGAGGTCAAATCGCAAAATAGGGCCTGTTGTTGGCGATTTTTTTTGTTCGAACTTTGGAGAAAGATTTTTTGACGCCAAATTCCAACGGCCCTTATTATGTGGATTAACTACATAAAAAAACAATATTTTACCTGGAAAAGTGGATTGCTTTTACTGAATTTTTCTTTTTTGCGAAATTTTAAATCGTTATTTCCTAAAAATATTCAGTCCGGCTTGAAATAATACACGGTAAGTGATTTGAAGTAAGGATAGGATAAGCACTGTACTATATCTTTAGGAGAATTATCATTATTTTTAAGTCGGAAGAAGAGATTTTGAAGTCTGTCTGGCCAATATCATCAAGCAATTGTAAATCTGAATCCATTTCCTCCTTAAACTTTAAGCAGCAATTTTCCCGTTTTTTTTAATCTTGAATTCGATGTTTTTTGGGATGATAATTATTTTTGTAATACTTGTAAGAATACATCATGTACACAAATTTCCATTTAAAATCAAAATATATAATCACAGCCAATCTTAATGAATAGAAAATGTCCTTTGTATAAATAATTTTGAAGCTAATGTAAAGCAGTCAGATTGCTTTTTTTGCCTTAAGATAAATCAGGATAAGGATATGATAAAAGAATAAGATATGAATTTGTAATTACATTTATAAAAATTAAACCTTTAAATGACTTAAAATTCAATTTTTTTTTTTTTAAATCACAGCTGCTCTTGAAATTAAAAACAAAATAATCAAGAATCATAAATATCTCAATCACTCGATATGTTTCAAAAGAATTGTTTAGTATGTTTGTTTTCAAAAATCTTTATTTTGTTTGTAAAATGCAATAGAGTTGAGATGTTTTTTCTTTTAAATATTTTGAAAGTAAGTAATTTTTTTTTTTAATTATTTTTTCCCACTTCAAGACATACTAATAATTTCAAAAAACTTCTACGAGGAAGAAAGAGATAACCAGTTTTATATAACTAAATTTATTTATTTATTTATTTTTATTTATTAAACCATAATAGAGAAAGAATATATTTTGCTATACTTTTAGGAATACGGGCCTGAATGGCTAGCGCTCTGGCGCTCGGTATCACGGGTTTGTTTAAGTTCGAGCTCGGCGGTGCCATGGATGCTTGTAGTGGTTCGAATCCACTTTAAACTGTAGGTCCCAGTCTATAGATCGTAGAGAGTTGCGGGGACATTGTTACTCCGCGTCCGAGGCTTATCTTCAAGTTACACGCGCCCCCCTGAGTCATGCAAAGTGGTATGTCTGTGCAGCGCTTGCCTTAAGACATCCAAGACCGAGCTGTCTAAGTGTTTACCAGCTGCATTAGAACAAAAAAAATATTTTTAGGAATACTGATTTGAAATGATAAAGAAAGTGTCTCGTGAGTTTGAGCCCCAAACCCATAAGTAAAATGTATGCACATGTTTCAAACATAAAACCACTTTCCATTTAGGCCCAATGGTTTTTTTTAAGGTTTTTAAATACCACTGTGTCCAAAAGTAAGACCAACTTTTAATTTAAATTTCCCGAGCATATGATATTTCAATTGCTTTTTTTTCTTTTTAGGTTTCTGGTACTGTCCATGACATCTGTGTGAAATTTGACGTCAAAATCTTCATTAGTGCTTGAGTTACGCTTGGTTTTGTGAGATGCTAAAACTGATTCAGCCGATTTTTGAAATGTCACTTCAATAGACTCAAAACGGTGTCCCCGGAGTGATCCTTTGAATTTGGAGATTAGACAAAAGTCGAAAGGTGTGAATACGGTGGTTGTGGAACGATATGAGTTTCATTTTTTGGCGAGCAAAAGTCACTGAAGAAACAACGCAGTGTGAGCTGGCACATTCAGTGTTTTCGGTACCAATCAAGATTTAACGCGTTTAAGGCCCATAATGGAATTGACCGATTTTTTTGATATTCTAACATCCTCAGCAAGGTCTCTATTTATTAATTGACGATTTGGAAGCACCAAATCCTTAATTTTTTTTGACGTGAGCTTCGTCGGTTGCGGTGGATGGTCGACCAGTGGCTGTTCGTCTCCAACGCATCCCTGTTCATATCGCTTGTAAGCATTTCTTTCCGATATACGAATGCTCACCGAATGCCTTCTGCAACATTCTATAAGTTTCCGCAAACAAAATTGAATGAAAGTTCTTTGCTCAATTAATTCAGACATTTCGAAAATCGCCGAAATCCGTTTTAGCGTCTCACAAAGGCAAACGTAACTCCAACATTAATGAATATTTTAATTCAAATTTCACACAGATGTCAAGGACAGTGCCAGCAATCTAAAAAAAGAAAAAAAAATTGAAATTCCGTAAACCCCGAGAATTTTAAACTGAAAATGGGTCTTACTTTTTGGACACAGTAGTATGTGTACCCCTGCCAATTGATTCAGTTCTAAATGCTGTGATAAAAATAACCATCATAAAAAGAGAAGCTAAAATTTTAACGATCAGTAGTATGTGTACCCTGCCAATTGATCCAGCTTTAAATGCTGTGATAAAAATAACCATCATAAAAGAGAAGCTAAAATTTTAACGATCAGGTAGTATGTGTACCCTGCCAATTGATCCAGCTCTAAATGCTGTGATAAAAATAACCATCATAAAAGAGAAGCTAAAATTTTAACGATACAACTTCATTTGTATCATTTTCTTATCGCATCATGATTACGAATCTGAATTTTAATGTAAAAGTTATTCATTGAAACAGTTGTAATATTGCTAAGCTTCATAAGGTTTATAAACGTTTTATAAGTTAAATGAAATGTCTGAACTATCTTTATCAGATCCAGAATTTGCCAAGCTATATAGAAAGGGTGAGGTGTTGCAGACATATGAAATATAATAGATACAGATACAGACGAACTGCATAAAGCCAACTGATCCAGCTTTTAAATGCTGTGATAAAAATAACCATCCTCAAACCGGAGCTAAAAATTGAAAGATTCAACTTGATTTGTAACATTTTCTTATCACACCATGATTATGCATCATGAATTACGATTGAATTTCAATGATTAAGTTATTCATTGAAACAGTTGTAATGTCGCAAGGCTTTATAAGGCTTATCAACGTTTTTTATAAGTTAAATGAAATGTCTGAACTATCTTTATCAGATCAATAATTTACCAAGCTATATATAAGAAGGATGAGGTGTTGCAGACATATGAAAAATAATAGATACAGATACAGACGAAGTGCATAAAGACAACTGAATCTAGCTTTTAAATGCTGTGATAAAAAAGTAACCATCTTCAAATAGAAGCTAAAATTTTAACGATGCAACTTGATTTGTATCATTTTTCTTATCGCATCATCATTAGGAATCTGAATTTTAATGATAAAGTTATTCATAGAAGCAGTTGTAATATTGCAAGGCTTTATAAGGTTTATCAACATTTTTATAAGGTAAATAAAATGTCTGAACTATGTCAAATCAAGAAATTTACCAAAGCTATATATAAGAAGGGTGCAGTGTTGCAGACGTATGAAAAATAACAGATAATATAAAATATAGATGCAGAGCAACAGGATAAAGCCAACTGATCCTTTTTTTTAAATGCTGTGATAAAAATAACCATCTTCAAACAGAAGTAGAAATTCTAACCATACAACTTGATTTGTATCATTTTCTTATCGCATCAAGATTAGGAATCTGAATTTTAATGTTAAAGTTACTCATTGAAACAGTTGTAATATTGCAAGGCTTTATAAGGCTAAAAATAATGAAATGTCTGAACTATCTTTATCAGATCAAGAATGTACCAAGGTAGGGTGCGGTGTTGCAGACATATGAAAATAATAGATTTTTCTCATATCTCATCAAAGCCATTTCAAACCATGAATGCGAAACGTAGGCAGAAGAAGTTGACACGTGCCCAGCCGTTACGGTCACGGCCAATCTCCAAAAGAAGTTGGGGTGGTGTCTTCATGCAGACACATGTTCCAGAATTAATCGGAAAAGGAGAAGCTAGAAAACATGTGTAAGGTTTAAAATTAGAACCAGTAATTGCTTCGGGTGGTCCTGTCCAACTTCTTCGTCCATCCACCCGCGTCTATTAAAATACCTGGTCACTCCCACAACATGGCAAGAAGTGACAGAAGGCACGGTTACAGCCGCAAGAGTGACCACCGGGTTGCTAATAAAGAAGAGGCGTTGAACTGGAATCATTAATTAAACCATCTTTTAATCGAGATCGGGGCTGGATGGTATCTGTATCTGGGACAAGCAATTATCTCGCCATCTGCATAATTGAATACGTGACAATGTGAAATACAATGGGTGGGCTACCGTGTGTTTTTTAACCCCTTCGGTATGCTCTTAATAATGTGCAACGTATTCTGTTTGTAGAAGATTGTATCGATGGCATAATATTTCATACGCCTCTTCAAGCATTATCTTCCCACATGTATTCATACCACATTTCGTAATTAATTTATTAATCTTTGGTAATTTTTTAAATATGACGTGCTCAAAACATAAAAAGTTATCTTTAGTCTAAAAAAAATTTAATTTACAAGTATTACATAATAATCCATCAATTTTTTTTAAAAGTGAGTGAGATTGTGTTAGAGCAGTCATTTACAATGTTTACATCTTTGTGCTTTTCTACACAATAAAAAGTTTAATGTGTTCTTTTTTATCATTAAATATCATAATAATTTTAATAGTTTATTCATTTTATTTTATATTAACAATATATGAAGATTATTAATTAATTTTAAAATATACAAAATATTAGTCAACAAAAATGATTAATAATTAAAATTAATATATATAATACTGTGCCAAAAAAAAAAAGTAAGACCAATTTTTATTTTTCAAAATCTCTTTATTTATTCTTCTAAATTTATTTCATCGCCTTCAAAATAATCTCTCTCCGGACACAATGCACTTATGCCAATGTTTTTTCCAATCCTCAATGCATGCTAAGAAGTCATTGGCCGAGATGGCCTTCAAAGCGCGTGCCGATTCACGTTGAATCTCTTCAATCGACTCCAAACGGTGTCCCCGGAATGGTATTTTGAATTTAGAAAATAGACAGAAGTCGCACTGTGGTTCTGAAAAGATATGGCTTTCATTTTTGGCGAAAATATCACGAAGAATCTATCTAGTGTGAGCTGGTGCATTCAGTGTTTTCGGTACCAATCGAGATTTGACGCGTTTGAGGCCCAAAATGGAATTAACCGATCCTTTTAAAATTCCAATATCATCAGAAAGGTCTCTCATTATAAATCGATGGTTTTCAAACACCAAATCTTTAATTTTTTGGACGTGGGCTTCGTCGGTTGAGGTGGAGGGTCGACTAGAGCGCTTTTCGTCTTCAAGGCGTTCTCTGCCTTCTTTCGAACTGTTTATACCACTTCTAAACCTTTCTTTCCGATGTAGGAATGCTCCCGAATGCCTTCTATACGTTTTCGCAAACAAAATTGAATGCAAGTTTCTTGCTCAATTAATCAGACATTTCAAAAATCGCCTGAATCAGTTTTAGCGTCTCACAAAGCCAAACGTAACTCAAACACTAATGAATATTTTGACGTCCAATTTTACACATATGTCAAGGACAGTGTCGGCAACGTAAAAAGGAAAAAAAAATTTAAATACCATAAGCTCCGGGAATTTTAAATTGCAGATTGGTCTTACTTTTATGGACATAATAGTAGGTTTGTCACTCTGTCTTTAGGGTTTATTTTGTTTTAAGTTTTTGAAACGCCTTATCATTTCAAATTATAATGTTTTGTTTTGTTTTTCTTTTTGTTGTTTTTTATTTATTTAAGTGTATATAATGACATATTTTGTTGCTAATAATAGATGTTTCCTGGTTATCAAATGCTTTTTGTAACAAGTCAGATTCTCTCAAGATTATATTCTTGTCTAGATTACTGAATTCTGATTTAAATTTGACTTTTATTTTGTTATGAATTTGTTAAAATTGTGCTTGTGGCATTATAAGTCATTAAAATAAACATGTTTCTACAGGTCCAAACAGCTTTTTTATCGTGTCATCTTGTTTTGGGGATTATTTTTCATCTGTTTCTTTATTTTGACGTTGAATTATTTAAATAAATATAATATCATATTTAACTGCTGCTAAGGATGTTTATTAATATTCAAATTAGATTACAACGCAGCAGATTTAAAGCAAGATGATATGTAAATTTAACATGACAGTAGTTCAATTGAAAAGTTTGAATCTGTTAATGTATTGCTTGTGGTAAAATTCTTCACTAAATGGAATATGTTTTTCAAGATTCAAATGATAGTTGTTTTATTTTGCCACTCTGCTTTTTGGAGTAATTTCCTTTTAATTTACTTAATGACAAATTTAAATAAATTTAATGATGCGTCGAGTTCCTAATAGGAAGTGTTTGGTGGTTATCAATTATTAATTATAATTCATTTGATATCATTAAAATTATGTGCCACTCTAAAATCATAATTCCGATTTTAGAACATGAAGGTTCTACTTGTGTGCACAATAAGTGATTAAAATCAACATATGTCTTTGACACATGTCATAGTCAACATAAGTCTCCAAAGATGACTCTTTTTATCCTACAATCCTGTCATTTGTCCGTTTCTTTATTTGTTGAAATATTTGAATAAGTACATTGATATATTCATTAGTTAATTATCAAATGCTGGTTGTATAGCAAAAAGATTTCATACACTATATGCATATTTAAAATTACTGGATTGGGATTAAATATTTTTATTGAGTTAAAATTTTGCTTATGGCTAAAAATATGTCACGAAATTGAGTTTGTATCTTTCAGATTCAATTGATAGTTATTTTATATTGTCACTCGTTTGAGTGACTCTTAAGAGGTTATTTCCTTTTCAGTATGTTTATTTTGTCCTTTAACTTGTTGAAAAATATATTTAATTGTTTACTGGTCAGCATATACCAACTGTAATTCAATAGATTTAATTTTTAATCTTGTAACAGTCTAAATTGCTTGATTCCAAATTTAAAAATTGAATTTATTCAAGTGTGTATATTTTATCACAGTACGTCCTTAAATTGAATGTATGTCTTCATACTACTATGTCCAAAAAGGAAGACCAATTTTTTTTCATAAACTCTTTATTTATTCTTCCAAATTTATTTCGTCACCTTCACAGCAATCCCCTCCGAACACAATGCATTTATGGCAAGTTTTTTTCCATTCCTCAATGCATGCTAAAAGTCATCGGCAGGGGATGGCCTTCAAATCGCGCGGCGATTCACGTTGAATCTCTTCAATCGACTCAAAACGGTGTCCCGCAGTGGTCTTTGAGTTTAGAGAATAGCCACAAGTCGCACGGTGTGAATACGGTGGTTGTGGAACGACATGGGTTTCATTTTTGGCGAAAAAGTCACAAAGAATCGATGCAGTGTGAGCTGGCGCATTCAGTGTTTTCGGTACCAATCGAGATTGGACGCATTTGAAACCCAAATGGAATGGACTGATCCTTTTGAAATGCCAACATCATCAGTAAGGTCTGTAATTGCAAGTCGACAGTTTGCAAGCACCAAATCTTTATTTTTTTTGGACGAGAGCTTCGTCGGTTGAGGTTGATGGTCGACCAGAGGGCGTCTTTAAAGCGTCCTCTGTCTTTTTGGACTGTTTATAAAACTTCTAAACATTTCTTTCCGATGTAGGAATGCTCACCGAATGCCTTCTGCAACATTCTATACGTTTCGCAAGCAAAATTGAATGCAAGTTCTTTGCTCAATGAATTCAGACATTTCAAAAATATCCGGAATCATTTTTAACGTCTCACAAAGCCAAGCGTAACTCAAAATCGTTGTCTCATTAGTAAGGATTTCTGATTTTAAATTTAAAGTCATTAAATATATTAAATAAATTTTAAAAAAAAAAAAACAAAAATAATGTTGAAGAAATTTTATATAAAATGTAGTTTAGTGATTATGATTTTCAAGGGACTCTTAATTGCTGTCTCATTAGTAAGGAGTTCTGATTTTAAATTTTAAATCATTAAAAGTGTTTATTTCTTATATTACAAGATATATGCAGGATTGAGCTCATTAATTAGCCTGTATATTAAATATTTCTATTATATAAAATCAATTATTTCTTAAATCTTTAATCTTGTTGCTCATTAAGCACAAAATATTTCTTAATATAATAATTCAAATATTCTATAATAATATTTAAACTAAACAGAACTTTCTGATTAGATATCAGATGGACAAAAAATAAAAAAAAAAAAAACTACTCACTTCGTTTATAATCAAATATTTAAATCACAATATTTAAATTTTATATTATTTTTGCGACTATTAAAATGTGTTAATTAGTTATTGCCATATTTAAAAACACTTATTGTTTAATTAAAATTAATAATAATTGTTTTGCAGATTAGTATTCTGAATAGTTTTGGACAAGGGATGTGGCAGATAATTATTATCATTAACTACTATTCATTCAGTAATCATTAAAGATAAAGATTTACAGTGGTGAAAACCACACACCTGAATAAATTCAATTTTTAAATTTGGACTATTACATGATCAAAAATGAAATATATAGAATTACAGCTGATATTTTCTAAACAGTAAACAACAAAATGCTTTTTTAAATATTTCAACAAGTAAAAGGACAAAATAAATATTCTGAAAAGGAAATAACCTCTTAAAGATAGAGTGACAACATAAAAGGACTATCATTTTGATCTGAAGATACAAACTCAATTTCGTGACATATTTAGCCAAAAGCAAAAAGCAAAATTTTAAATCCCAATGCAGTAATTTTAAAAGCATCTTTTGAAATCTTTTGCCAACTAGCATTTGATAATTAACTAATGAATATATCAATGTACTCATTCAAATATTTCAACAAATAAAGAAACGGACAAATGACAGGATTGTAGGATAAAAGAGTCATCTTATGAGACTTATTTTACATATGTTGACTATGACATGTGTCAAAGACATATGTTGATTTTAATCACTTATTGTGCCACAAGTAGAACCTTCATGTTCTAAAATCGAATTCTGATTTAAGAGTGGCACATAATCTATAATGAGATCACATTAATTATAATTAATAATTGATAGCCACCAAACATTTCCTATTAGGAATTTAACGCATCATTAAATTTATTTAAATTTTTCATTAAGTAAATTAAAAAAAGGAAATTACTCCAAAAAACAGAGTGACAAAATAAAAAAACTATCATTTGAATCTTAAAAACACATATTCTATTTAGTGACGTATATTGCCACAAGCGAAACCTTAACAATTCAAACTTTTCAACTGAACTACTGTAATGTTAAATTGTCATATAATCTTGCTTTAAATCTGCTGCGTTGTAATCTAATTTGAATATTAGTAAACACCCTCAGCTACAGTTAAATATGATATTATATTTATTTAAATAATTCAACGTCAAAATAAAGAAACAGATAGAAAATAATCCCAAAACAAGATGACATGATAAAAAAGCTAACGCTTGGAGCTGAAGAAGCATGCTTATTTTAATGACTTACAATGCCACAAGCACAATTTTAACAAATTCTTAATAAAAATCAAAATCAATTTTAAATTAAAATTCAGTAATCTAGACAGGCATATAATCTTGAACGGAATCTGACTTGCCACAAAAAGCATTTGATAACCAGGAAACATCTATTATTAGCAACAAAATATGTCATTATATATACTCAAATAAATAATGAACAACAAAAAAGAAGAAAATGTTAATTTGAAATCATAAAGCTTTTCAAAAACTTAAAAATAAACCCTAAAGATAGAGTGACAAAAATAAGAGAATTATCATATGAATCGTTGATGCATTATGCACACATTAAGATGTAGAATTTTAAAAAACATCAATCAAGAGCATGATTTTAAACGGACATTATAATTGGCATTTGATTATCGAAAACATTCTCTTTGTAGCAACAAAATATGCCAATGTGCCTATTTAAGTATCTTACCCAAAAGTACGTTTACTACTGTGTCAAAAAGTAAGACCAATTTTCAATTTAAAATTCCAGGAGCTTAGGGAATTTAAATTTCGTTACTTTTTATGTTGCTGGCACTGTCCTTGACATCTGTGTGAAATTTGAGGTCAAAATATTCATTAGTGTTTGAGTTACGCTTTGGCTTTGTGAGACGCTAAAACTGATTCAGGCGATTTTTGAAATGTCTGAATTAATTGAGCAAAGAATTTGCATAATGACTTTTTAGCATGCACTGAGGATTGGAAAAAAAGTTGTCGTAAGTGCATTGTGTCCAGAGGGGATTATTTTGAAGGAGATGAAATAAATTTGGAAGAATAAATAAAGAGTTTTTGAAAAAAAAAAATAATTGGTCTTACTTTTTGGGCACGGTAGTAAAAAATACATGGCAAAAAAACTTGAAATGATAAGGCAATAAAATATTTGGACATGGAACACTAGCTCATTTTAACGATTATCAATTATTAATAATAAAAGTCATTATCTACACTTAAATAAATAAAGAACAACAAAAAAAGAAAAAAAAAAAAAGAAAATAAATCTTAAAGACAGAGCGAGTAAAGAGAATTATCATATGGATCTTTGCGATGCATTATGCACACACATTAAAATGTAAAACTTTAAAAAACATCAATCAAGACCATACTTTTAAACGGACATTATAATTGGCATTTGATTATCGCAAACAACCCTTTGTAGTAACAAAATATGCCAATGTACTTATTTATAAATATTTTAACCAGAAAAATATTTTTAAAAATACATGCTAAAGAACTTTAAATGATAAGGCGATAAAATACCATGATTTTAACACATGCTCATTTTAATGATTTTAAATTATTAGTAATAAAATATGTCATTATCTACACAATGAAAACAACACCAAAAAAATACTTAAAAGAAAATAAACCTTAAAGACAGAGCGACAAAGATATGAATCTTCGTGTTGCATTATGCATACATTAAGGTGTAAAACTTTAAAAATCCCCATTCAAGACTTAAATAATACTATACTTTTAAACGGACTTTATAATTGGCATTTGATTGTCTCAAACATCTCTTTGTAACAGTGTACCTATTTAAATATTTTAACCAAAAAAATATTTTTAAATTTACATGGTAAAGAACTTTGAATGATAAGGCGATAAAATATTTGGACTTGAACACATGCTCATTTTAATAATTATCTACTTAAATGAAACTTAAAAAAATTTTTTTATTAAAACTTTTAAATTTGAATTTAGTATTTTCATACAAGTAATCTTGAATGTAACCTCATTACAATCGACATTCGATAACATCCCAATTTAACGTGCTAAATATGCCATTAAACTCATTTGAATACTTGAACAAAAATAAAAGTAATAAAGTACAGTAATAAAGTAACAGATGGTGCGAAAAACAATAAAAGACAGCTTGACATAATCGAATCTAAAGACGCTTGTTCATATTAATGATTATCAAATAAAATTAAACTTTTTAAAAAAATGTTAATTAAACTTTTAAATTTGAATTTAGTATTTTCATACAAGTAATCTTGAATATAATCTCATTACAATCGACATTTGATAACAAGTAAACATCCCATTTTAACGCGCCAATGTACCTATTTAAATATTTTAATCAAAAAAAAATATTTTTTTAAATATACATGGTAAAAAACTTGAAATGATAAGGTGATAAAATATTTGGACTTGGACCCATGCTCATTTTAATAATTATCAACTCTAATTAAACTTGATAAAAAGTTTTAACTAAACTTTTAAATTTGAATTTAATATGTAATCTCATTACAATCGACATTTGATAACATCCCATTTTAACGTGTTAAATATGCTATTAAACTCATTTGAATACTTGAACAAATAAAGAAGCAGATGGTGGTAAAAACAATAAAAGACAGCTTGACCTAATAACAGAACCGGCAATCGGATCTGAAGACACATGCTCCTTTTAGTGACACATCAAGTTATAAACAAACCGGAATCTTTAAATTGGAATTTAATAATCCAGACTTTAATTAATCAAGACTTTAACAAGACCAAAAAACTTGAAAATCATAAGACCATACTTTTAAACGGACATTATAATTAACATTTGATTATCGCGAGCATCTCTTTGTAGCAACAAAATATGTCAATGTACCTATCTAAATATTTTAATCAAAAAAAATATTTTTAAAAAACTGCATGGTAAAGAACTTGAAATGATAAGGAGATAAAATATTTGAACTCATGTTAATTTTAGTGATTATCGAATCAAATTACACTTTATAAAAAATTGTAACTAAACTTTTAAATTTGAATTTAGTATGTAATCTTGATTGTAATCGCATTACAATCGGCATTTGATAACAAGTTGATTATCGCAAACTTATCTTTTAGCAACAAAATATGCCAATGTACCTATTTAAATATTTTTAACCAAAAAATATATTTTTAAAAATTACATGGTAAAAAACTTTAAAAGATAAAGCGATAAAATACTTGGACACATGTTCATTTTAATAAGTCAAATTAAATTTAATTTTATAAAAAAATGTTAACTAAACTTTTAATTTGAATTTAGTATGTAATCTCATTACAATCGACATTTGATAACAAGTACGCATCCCATTTTAATGTGCTACATACGCCATTAAACTCATTTGAATACTTGAACAAATAAAGAAACAGATGGTGGTAAAAACAATAAAAGACAGCTTGACATAATAACAGAACCACCAATCGGATCTGAAGACACATGTTCGTTTTAGTGACACATCAAGTCATAAACAAAGTTATATTTTTAAATTGGAATTTAATAATGGACGAACAGATGGTCGTTGAGCCCACCGACCAAACGACCGGCCGTGACCCAATCACTGTCGAGCGTCGTTTAGCAGGTGTCGACCGCGTCCTACGATAAACAACCGCGCGCGACTCTGACGGATTCCGCATCGAAGAAATGTGCAAATTTGCCGAGCGCTTCTAAAAAAGGGCATCTCAAAATGTGAATGGGAGTATTGAGTAGTAGTAAATTGGAGGCGTAGGGTTACACAGATCTGTGTGTGTGTGTGTGCGACCTACGTCCGAATACACGAGTGTTTGTACTCGCGTGGCCCACTAGGTAAGTCCTACTCTCAACACCCAGTTTTTTTCTGCGCCGATTTACCCATTCCTTGCGAGAGTGCCTCCTACTACACTGATCGGGTTGTTAACTCGTGAAGGGGTTTCGGACTCAAGTGATGTAAGTCGAACAAAGTAAGTTGGCATGCAAATATACAAATTAACATGCATACATGCGCACGTGCAAGTTTATTATTCAGTTAACATGCATGTAATCGCATTTATGGATTAGTATGCATGTCGAATTTCACATAATTCTTTCTCCAAATTCGAATAAGCATTAATAACATTTTTCTTTTGAAAACAACATTTTTGAACAGTCCACAGCTATATTTTCCTTTAATTATTTTTTACCTGAAACTAATTAATAGAATGAGAATTAATTCTTCTTCCAAACTTCTTCACTATATTTTACTAAACTTTTATTTAAAAGAATACAACTTATGGTGATGTTTTTTTTTGTAAAAATAAAGCAGAAAAATCAGTTTGTGAGAAATTTTTTTTCATAAATTTAAAGCATGAGGAAGTGTTAAGTTAAAATTAAAAAAAATTAAAAAAACTTTCCTCAATTCAAAAATCATTCGTGTGTATATATATATGCATATATAAACCTTTTTTTCTTAAAATGGGATATTATTTCTGTAATTGGAAGTGTAGAATACGACGTTGAATAAATTGTTTTACTATTAATTAAAAATTTACTTTCTTAATAAATTAGATAATCAAACTAGAAAATATAATTAACAATTGGATCGTCAACCTTCATAAAAATTTGGAAATATTTCGAAAAAAAAAATTCTATTACTTAATTTTTTTAAATAAAGTTGACATATAATGAGGGAATGTGTGATTTACAAATCATGAAAGGAACTAACAGAAAATTTCAAACTAAATCCACAATCAAGTACTGTTAAATTTGTACAGATATTTTTTTTAATATTTTAAGGAAGAATTTTTTTTTTTTTTTTTAGATAATGTCAGTGAATGAATGAATAGAAAAGATTATAAATGATTTAAAAAATAATAATAACAAATTAGAATTCAGTATAGGCCACACAAATCAGAATTCAGGTACAAAACTTACTTTAAAAAAAAAATGGCACCTTTATCATGCTAATAGAATCACAAAGATTATATTCTTTTCTTTAACAAGGTTTTGAAACTGAAGTTGACTTACGCCACTAATGATTCCAGTCTTGTTCATTTTAAAATAGCAATCTGAGCTTATTTATTATTCTATTAGAGAAAAAAGGGTGTTGTCGAGCATTATGGGTGTGAAAAAAAAAAAAAGAAATTAGAATGATAAGAGTTGGTGACATTCGCCGAATTCTTTCGCAGATGGATCGAGTTTGTTTTGTTTTTTCCCTCTCCCTCATTTTGAGAACAAGTTTGTTTGGTTGGACAAAGATGAGTAGGTTTGGGTGCTTTTTGTCCATCAAAATATTTATTTTTTTTTTTTCGTTGAAGATTATGTTCTCTATACGCACGTGCAGCTGGTTTTGTGGTTGTTCCAAACCAAACATGAATAGAAATTAACCACAATAGAACACAAAACCGAATAAAATAATGAACAAATCAGGTGCAGTCGAAGTAAATGTCAGAGAAGATAAACTGATACAATGTATTCAGTTTTCTTTTGTTCTGAAAAAGAATTGTAAGTGATGTAACAGCAAAAAGAAAGAACAAATGTTTTTTATGAGAAACAAAATCCACGTTTCGAAAAGTTATTTTAAAATAAATTCTAAGAATGTTTTTCCTGAATTGCTTAATTGTTTTTATTTGCATATTAATGTATTAAGTTTTCTTTTGTTCTGAAAAAGAATTGTAAGTGGTGTAACAGCAAAAAAAAGAATTACTTTGTAACTATGTGTTTGATTAGAAACAAAATCTCCCGTTTGAATCTATATTTGACAGGATATTTTAAATAAAAATTTTAAGAATATTTTTCATGAACTTTTTATTTATTTTTATTTGAATATTAATTCATTAATTAAATATTAATTAAAAGTTATTTACTAAAAAATTGACTAAATTAAAATTAAAGTTTTTAGTATTGCTTTGAGGGGAAAATGTTTTTTTATCAACAATGCATATATAAATTTTTAAGGAAATATTAGTCTGGTGTTTTGTTCCCCATTGAAATAGAATAAATAATAAAATTGACAGTTAAAAATTGGAAATAATATTGTAAGGGATTGATTTATAATATAACTTAATAATTGTATTATAATTAATATTTTTACAAGTGATAAATTTAAATAAACAATGTTCATGTGACAATTTATTCTCAAAATTGTATTTTTTTATGCAATTTTTTTTAATTAAACCCACAATCAACAAATGTAACAAGTAATGTTAAATTTATACAGATATTTCTTAAATATTTTAAACGAAGAAAAAATTTTTAGACAATGTCTCAATACTCGCTATTTTTTTTTTTCTGAATAAATTATAACTTAATAATAATTCTTACATTTAATTAATAATTTAAATTTAATTAATAACATTTAATTAATTAATGATTCTTACATTTAAATGAAAGAGTATAAATTTTGGAAACTTTTGAAAATTTTATGATAAAAATAAAACATTTTTTCCATTGATTTATTAATAAAATTCACTTTTTTAACAATTTCACTCTTAAACTTTTTTTAATTTTAAATGTAGAGTTATTCCAGATTTTCCAAATGTAACCTGCAAAGCTTCTAGAATAAAATATAAATTTAATTAAAAAAATATTATTGCTTTCTAAATTTTAGATTTTTATAAATGCATATTTCATATAATAAAATTAAGAGGAAATATATAGTATATATATATATATATATGCATGCATAATTCTACGTACAAATGTAACCTATGGAATTAAAGTTTCAATAACATATAAATTTAATTAAAATAATATTATTCCTTTCTAAATGTTCAATTTTCAGATTTTTATAAATATATATTTCTGATAATAAAAGTAAGAATACATATATATCACGATTTTTCGTTAATATCAGCAATTCTGGGGGCGTATAAATGATGTTATTTAATAAACGAAATAATTTAATGTTTTAACATAAAAAATAATTATCCAGGATTATCTTAAAATATAATTATGTATATGCATTATTCAACCAACAATTCACTACAAAAGATAAATAAAAGATCGAATTTAAAAAAAAAAAAAAAAGAATAATTAAAATAATGATTGAATAAAAAAATCTGATTAATGAAACTCTTGATTATCCTAAAACTTTTATCTCATTAAATTTTGTTTATTCTACTAATAATCTTTTTTAGTTTTTCAATCTCTTCTTTTCTGTGCACCTTACATAACCTTATGTTAATTATTCCTTGCGCGGTAATCCACGGGATGGTACGAACGAACACACGCAGACCCAACTTCGTGAGAAATATTCCCAAAATAAAAAAGTGCCCTTGGCACCAGGTTAATGAATAAGGTACACAGCGAGTCAAGCAATCTCTTATTCTATTATGCAGATCAGCTACTTGAAGCAAGAAACTCCAATTTGTTAGTAGTTTTATGGCTATTATTTTCAAATAATGAAGCTTCTGCTTCCATAAACGGCTCAATTCATCACTCCGTACTCAATAAGGAACATTTTTACTTCACGTCAATTAAAATAGTGCACGCGAACAACCAATGAAGACAGTGGCGGCGACTTCAAAGAGAAGTCACTTATAAACACATTTTCCCAGTGGACCTCCCCCTTTCAACATGGGTGGCAGGACTGATATGGAGCATGGGTACCTCCAGCCCCACGGAGGGGGTAGATAAACCCCTCTGCAAACGATTCTCCACGACTAGACCCCACCCAAGTAATTAGCAGAAAGCTCGTATAAGAAAGATTCCCTAAAAAAAAGAGGGCCCCAAATTTTTTTTAACTATGATTATAAGCTTTTTGCCAAAAAATATGTTCCTCTACAAGAACATTTTATCATTTTTAATGGTCCCTTGGAGCACAAATTGAGCTGTTATCCTGAGTTATATGTCTTGGGCAGATGGCTTAGAAGAATTCTGCTGAGGACCTGTACAATAATTGTGACACATTGTTTGAGGTGAAAGCGACAAAGATAGTGCTCAGAGGTGATTGTCCATTAGTTCGGGGAGGATTCGAATGTCGGAGAGAGAAATTATTTTTTTACTTTATTTGTTTGTTCCAACTTCCTCTGGCATGGTGGTCTCCACAGGTGGGATGCATAATCTTTGTCCCATAGGTGTGCGGTATGTGAAAGACAGGTGTTTTGTAAAAGTCTTTTAATAAGCCATCGTTAAAAAGCGAAAAGTAGTCCCTGCTGAAGACCCCCATGTTACTTTTTGGAAGCATACTTTGGTACATGCCATTTGCCGTAGGTAAGATTCTAATTTTGCTACGGTTTGTCACTGGAGTTTGGAAGCAGATGGTATGTTCATGATAGTTTAATTAAGATGGAATGAAAGTAATTAATCGAAAGATATGTAAAATGAGATGTATTATTTAAAAAAAAAGGTAATGAAGAAGAATTACCCTTCAATAAATATCAATAAATGATACACGTAAAAAAAGATTTTCTCAATTACCAAAATTACATGTAAAAAAGATTTTCTCAATTCTCGACTCGATCAATCAATTATGGTCGAACATTCAGCTTAAAATGCTTGCATTATTTGATAGAATATTCTAACCAATTCAAATTTATATACATTTCTCTGTATATCTCTCAAACTCATCAACAAAATTTTATGTTTTTTGATTTTAATGTAAACAGCAAACAGATAGAAGTACTTTCCTATTATACACCACACATTTGTATACCATATGGTGGAGTAGTATAGTAATAGTAGTATAGTAAATAGTAAAAAAAAACATCCATAGATTTTACTGAATTTTGGTAAACATATTGTGCATATATTAAATTTACTTTTGTAAACCTACATTGGTCCATGCCATTTGCCGTAGGTAAGATTCTAATTTTGCTACGGTTTGTCACTGGAGTTTGGAAGCAGATGGTATTTTTATGATAGTTTAATTAAGATGGAATGAAAGTAATTAATCCAAAGATATGTAAAATGAGATATATTATTACAAAAAAGGTAATGGAGAAGAATTACCCTTCAAATAAATATCAATAAACAATACACGAAGAACATATTTTCTCAATAAAAAAAAAAACAGTTTCCCACGATCCAGTCTATCAGTTATTGTAGAAAATATACTTAAAATGCTTACATCAAAAGATAGAATATTCTAATCAATTCAAGTTTTTATATATTTCTCTGTATAACTCTCCAACTCATCTACAAAAATTTATACTTCGTGGTTTTTATAATATAAACAGCAGTAAGACAGAAGTGCTTCCCTGATATACATTACACATTTGTATACCATATGGAGTATAGTAAACAAAAAAGCATTCGTAAATATATTTTCCGAATTCTGGTAAACATATTGTGTATATATTAAATTTTCTTTTGGAAACATAATTTGGTCCAAGCCGTTTGCCGTAGGTAAGATTCTAATTTTGCTACGGTTTGTCACTGAATTTTAAGAAGCAGATGGTATTTCAATGATAGTTTAATTAAGATGGAATGAAAGCAATTAATCGAAAGATATGTAAAATGAGATATATTATTTTTAAAAAAAAAGGTAATGAAGAAGAATTACCTGTCAAACAAAATATCAATAAATAATACACGTAGAACATATTTTCTCAATAAAAAAAATAGTTTATCCACGATCCAGTCAATCAGTTATTGTAGAAAATAGACTTAAAATGTTTGTATTACTAGAAAGAATATTCTAAGCAATTCAAATTTATATGCATTTCTCTGTATAACTACCCAAAACATCTACCAAATTTTATACTACCTGGTTTTAATATAAACAGTAGAAGGCATAGAAGTTCTTTCTGATATACATTAGACATTTGTATACCATATGGAGTATAGTAAACAAAAAAGGATTCGTAAAGTTTGCCGAATTCTGGTAAACATATTGTGTATATATCAAATTTTCTTTTGGAAACATAATTTGGTCCATGCCGTTTGCCGTAGGTAAGATTCTAATTTTGCTACGGTTTGTCACTGAATTTTAAGAAGCAGATGGTATTTCAATGATAGTTTAATTAAGATGGAATGAAAGCAATTAATCGAAAGAGCAAGCAATTCAAATTTATATGCATTTCTCTGTATAACTACCCAAAACATCTACAAAATTTTATACTACCTGGTTTTAATATAAACAGTAGAAGGCATAGAAGTTCTTTCCTGATATACATTATGCATTTGTACACCATATGGAGGTAGTAAACAAAAAAGCATTCGTAAAGTTTAATCGAATTCTGGTAAACATATTGTGTATACATTAAATTTACTTTTCGAAACATACTTTGGTCCTTGCCATTTGCCGTAGGTAAGATTCTAATTTTGTTACGGTTTGCCACTGGAGTTTGGAAACAGATGGTATTTTTCATGATAGTTAAATTAAGATGGAAAGAAAGTAATTAGCCGAAAGATATGTAAAATGATATATATCATTTAAAAAAAAGGTAATGAAGAATAATTATCCTTCAAAATAAGTATCGATAAATGATAAACGAAGAATATATTTTTTCAATAAAAAAAAAAAAAAAAAAAAAAAAAAAAAAAAAAAAAAAACGGTCAACCAATTATTGTCAAACATTGGCTAAAAATTTTCACATTACTAGATGGAATATTCTGACCAATTTATATACATTTCACTGTATAACTCTCAAATTTATATACATTTCACTGTATAACTCTCAAACTCATCTACAAAATGTTATGCTTCCCAGTAAGATAGTAATGGTAAATAATTTAGATTAATTGAAAGACATGTAAAATGAGATATATTATTAAAAAAAAGGTAATGAAGAAGAATTACCTTTCAAAAATATCAATAAATGATACATGTAGAATATATTTTCTCAATTAAAAAAAAAAAAACGTTTATCCTAGACACAGTCAATCAGTTATTGTCGAACATCGTCTTAAAATGTTTGCATTACTAAATAGAATATTCTAACCAATTCCTATTTATATACAATTTCTCTTTATAACTCTCCAACTAATCTTCAAAATTTTATGCTGGCTGGTTTTAATGTAAACATCAGAAGGATAGAAGTGCTTTCCTGATATGCAATAAACTGCACATTTGTATACCATATGGTGTGTAATAAACTAAAATTCCTTTGTAAAGTTTTCCAATTTCTGGCAAACATATTGAGTACATATTAAATTTAGCTTTGGAAGGATTCTAAAGATATGTAAAATGAGGTATATTATTAAAAAAAGATAATGGAGAAGAATTATCCTTCAAATAAGAATCAATATACGATACACGTGGAACATATTTTCTCAATTAAAAAAAGCCGTTTATCCCTGATTCAGTCAATCAGTTATTATTGAACATCGACTTAAAATGTTTGCATTTCTAGATAGAATATTCTAACCAATTCAAATTTATATACAATTTCACTGTATAACTATTCCAACTCATCCACAAACTTTTATGCTTCTTGATTTTAATACAAACAGTAGAAGGATAGTGCTTTCCCGACATACACTATAACTTGTGTACCAGATTGAGTGTAATAATTAAAAAAAAAGCACTCGTAAAAGTTTACCAAATTTTGGTAAACATATTGTGTATACATTAAATTTAATATACGAAATACACGATCGCATTCATATCTTGTATTTAATTGCCTTAAGCAATGATGCAAGAAAAATTTTAATTGTAGACAATTTTTTTGATTTACTTTTGTTTCTATATGAGTTTTCGAAAATAATATATCAGTAATATCTTCTATCAGATACTGTAGTAAGCATTATAAATCACATCGAAAACTAAGGACGAAGCAAAGAATTTAGTAATCGAATAACCTAGTTTATGATCAACAGTGGTCGTAAAGTGACTTTTTATAATAGTCATGCATTTGTTTTTGATCAAAGTAAAAGTTTTTAATAGGAAAAATATTTTTTTACGTAAAATATGGTAAAATTCTTTTTTTTTTTAAAGCAAATGGGCGATTTTTGATGAAAGAACAAATACCAAATTGAGATAATTATCCTATTATGAATACCTAATCAGTCAATAGTTTCGTTTTGTAATGGTATATAGCAAGAGTTGAGAGTTGCTGCAATTGAAGAAAGTCCAAAAGCTGGAGCTCGATGTTATTAAGATGGCATCTGATTTTCCAACACTGACTGTATCTGGAATTCGATAGATAACTCAAAAACATTAAAATAAGGTAACATCTAACGGTTTTAGAAAAGGGACGATTTTGATAAAAACACAAATGCTAAATTGAAACGATTAACTGATTAGAAGAGTTTCTAATCAGTTAGCTAAATAATTAGTTCCAGTAACTCTTGCTGTATATCAATCGTTTTGTAATGATATATAGCAAGAGTTACTGCAACTGAAAAGTCCAAAAGTTGGAACGCAATGTTATTAAGATGGCATCTGTTTTTTCAACACTGACTGTATCTGGAATTTGATAGATATTTCAAAAACATTACAAATAACATCCTAACGTTTTTATTATTATTATTTGAGGGGGGTATTAAAAACTCGTATTTAATATTGGTTGTAAAAGATAAATTTTTTGCAAGATTCCTTATATGGATTTCATTGTGGAAATGTTATCAGCAAATTTTGGGTGCTCCTAAAAACAAGCACAAATTGGTAGTCAAGGCCCAGATAGGGCCAAATTTCACTTTTTAATTAAAATTACTATTGCATTTTCAATTTTGTAAATTATTCCATCAATAAAATAAATTGAAATTGCTTGTTGATGTACAGTGGGTAAAAAAAGTATTGGCAATTGCCTTAATTTATTCATATTGACAAATAAATAAAATGTTTTGCAATTTTAGCTGTCGTAATTAAATACAAGACATCTTAGATATATAAAAATAATAAAAGTTTTATTTTAATTGGCATTTTCTACGATTTTTTTTCTTTCAAAAATGAAAATTTGCATGTCAAAAAGTATTGGCAAAGTTTTAACTGCTATGCAAATTTTGTTACATTGAAGTCACGTGTTTCGACTGATAAGAAACTCTACCGGTATAAAGTCTGCAAAACTACTCCAAAAGTGTCTATGCATTATTTTGCGATTACTGCAATAAAATGACTTCGAAATCGAGGAGTTGGACGTTAGTGTTAAAAACACGATTATTAGGCTCAGAAATGAAGGTTTAACTTATCGTACTATAGGAGTGCACTTCAATATAAGTTTATTTACTGTCAGAAGTGTTGTAAAAAAGTTCAAGGAAACAGGATCAACGGAAAATAAGACTAGAAGTGGACGACCTCGAATATTTTCTGCAAGAGAAGAACGTGTCATTATTAACAAGGTTAAGAAAAACCCTAAAATAAGTGCACCCCAGATAGCTAGAGATGTTGCTTTCACTTCGCAAAAAGACTTTCAGCGTACAGACTGTACGGAATGTTTTACACGAGAGAAGTTATTATGGAAGGGCAGCTAGAAAGAAACCATTCATCTCGGAAATAAATAGGAGAAAGAGGTTAGATTTCGCAAAATCCCACGTTGGTTTATCTGAAGAGTTTTGGAACACAGTTATTTTTCCAACGAATCAAAGTTTAACATTTTCGGCAGTGGTGGACGACGATAAGTGTGGAGGAGGCCAAATACTGAATTGGAAAAGCAACATTTAACTGCTACTGTAAAACATGGTGGAGGCAGCGTCTTAGTTTGGGGCTGTATGGCAGCTAATGGAATGGGCAACCTGCATTTTATTGATGGTATTATGACAGCACGTACATACATCGACATTTTGCGCCGTAACTTAAAAATCAGTGCCCAAAATCTTGGCTTGGGAACATCATTCATTTTTCATCAAGACAATGACCCCAAGCATACAGCGAATCTCATCCGTGAATGACTACTCTACAATGCTCCTCGCCAATTAAAAACCCCACCTCAATCACCTGACATCAATCCAATTGAAAATTTATGGCACCTGCTGGATCTAGAAATCAAGAAACATAAAATTTCAAGTAAAGACGACCTCAAACGTTTACTCTTGCAAGAGTGGCACAAAATTCCCAACAGTACAACAAAGACCTTAGTTTCCTCTATGAGAAATAGATTACAAGCTATTATAGATGCAGAAAGTATGCATACAAAGTACTAAACATATACTGATTTTGTTTTCGCTCATAATTTTGTCAATTTCATAATTTTTCAATACTTTTTATCATGTAAATTTTGGATTTTCTCGTAGATTTTGACTAAAAAAATATTTAAATGAAAATTTCGTTATATTTGTTTGTCTTTTCTCCTTCTGTAATCGCTGTGTTAAAATAATAAAACATACATTAATACATAATTGTAAACATAATTTGTTAGCAAATATGATTGTATATTTATATTGCTTTGTATGCCAATACTTTTTTTATCCACTGTATATGATAAATTGAGACAATAGTAGCTTTGGAAAGTGTGCAATACTTTTGGACAGAGGGATTATACGTTCCTCATGGTAAACAATGTAGCAGGTCCATCCCACTTCTGTCAAACCCGTCCGTCGAACAAAATTAATAGAACTGACACACTAAGCCCAACGTGATAAACACAACCTTTCCCGCTAAATCCGTGTTCCATACACGTATGGGAAGACCACCTGTAGCTGGAACTCCAACGAAACGTAAATACCTCTGGGCCATATCAAAACACCACCAGAAAGTGACTGAAAACCCACTATGGGACCTCCCAGAAAGATAAATGGGGGGGGAGAAGAAATTCGTCAAACTTAAGTTCACATGACCAAAGAGAACGAAAAAAAGAACAAAAAAAATGGAATGAAAACAGGGCGGGAAAACGAAACATCACGAGAAACAAGTACTACAATAGTGAATGGATAGAAAAGATGGCGGCCATGTTATTATTATTATTACTTTTCTTTAATATCCTAATCCTTTACTGTTTTTTCTTGGATGAAAAGAAAAACGTTTCTTCCAACTGATGAGTGGTTGAACGACCCTGGAGATCTGCAATGACGAATCTCAGATGGAACTGATCTCTTGAAGGAAGGATTAGACACGCTGTCCACTGTAGTAAAAGCATGGGCAGCTGTTTCTGGTTTTTGTAAAAATAGAAGGGAGGGTTTCGTTTGTTGTTAATGTATAATTTGGAGGGTGACTCTTCGTGTGGTCTTGATTCCGCCTTACGTGCGTTTCAGAAAGAAAAAGAAATGGATTATCGTGAACTTCAATAGGTTTTCACTTCGGCCATTAGTTGCTGGTGGTATTGAAGGTCGTTCTTGAGAAGAGGAGTTTTAAAAAAGATGCTAATTACCATTTGATTTTCCATTTCATTCGCATAAAAGCACCTGCTACATTTCAATGTAGAAAGTAAATAATGTCAATGAATAAATATAAACATGCTTATAGTAATCAGTTAATTTTACAATTAAATTATTAGTTCATTTCATTTAATTCATTTTTAAGATTTGCAAATTTTAAAACAATTATACATCTTGAGCGAACACAATATGAATAAAAGAACACCGCATAATAAAATAACTCAATATGCTAAAATATTTTATCATATTAAGTACATATTTTTAATATTTTAATATAGATACATATTTTGTATAAAATATTTTGTGCAAAAAGTTTTTGTGATATTCAACTGCATAAAAAAATCTCACTAAAATTTTGTTTAAATTAAATTATAAATTAATTTGAACTAACATGATTCATTGTTTAAAATCCATTGAATTCAATGTATAAAATCCCATGATTCAATATGTAAAATTCCATGATTCAATATGTAAAATTCCATGATTCAATATAAAATTACATGATTCAGTGTATAAAATCATGTGATTCAATGTATAAAATCACATTATTCCGTGTATAAAATCACATTGTTCAGTGTATAAAATTCCATGATGTGATGTATAAAATCTCTTGATTCAATATACAAAACCACAATTCAATGCATAAAATCACATGATTCAGTGTATAAAATCACATGATTCAATGCATAAAATCACAAGATTCAACGTATAAAATTCCATGATTTAATGTATAAAATTATATGATTCAATGTATAACATCAATGAATTCAATGTATAAAATCACATGATTCAATGTATAAAATCAATGAATTCAATGTATAAAATCACATGATTCAATGTATAAAATCACATAACGAAATTTTAAACATCACATTTTGAACATTACATTCCCATTCTTATTAAAGAATGAGAATGCTAACATGTAGAATCTTGCCAGTAGATTTGCAAATTTTTAAAACTATTATAAATTTTCACCGAACTCAATATAAAGTAAATAATAAGTATTTTTACTCAGTCAATATTCAACTGCATAAAAATTTCATTAAAATTATATTTAAATTAAATTAGAAATTAATTTGAACTAACACGATTTTGAATTCCTACGATTGAATGTATAAAATCAATATATAAAATCCTATAATACATTGTAAAAATCAATGTATAAAAATCCCACGTTTCTATGCATACAATCATATGATTCAATATATAAAATCACATGCATCAATGTATAAAATCAATATATAAAATACCATAATTCATTGTATAAAATTAATGTATAAAATCACATGATTCAATGTATAAAATCACATGATTCAATGTATAAAATCATATGATTCAAATATATAAAATCTCACAACTAATATCACTAATAATAATGGGAATGCTAACATGTAGAATCTTGCCACTAGCTTAAAAAGTAATTTTTTGGAAAATTCATTTAATTATTTTTTGAAATTAAAGTAATTTGAACCTTACTTACAAAATCTAATAAAACTAAAGGAGGTACTGTTGCTACAAAAAATAGAAAATAAAATTAAAAACAACAAACTAGAAGTTTTGAAAGTAGTATTTTTTAAAAGTAATAGTAAACAATCGTAAAATTCTACTAAATACAATTTTTTATGTTTAAATGAATTATAACTATTTTATAGAAAATGATATACAAATAAGTTAGAATAATCTGTTTAAGTTCGCGTTAAAATTTGAAATAGAATAACGAGAAAAAAGAATGTAAATAAACACAAAATAATATATTTAGTATCATAATATTTGTCTGTTTTGAGGACCTTGTTGATAATAGATTAAGCGTTATTCAGGGTGCGTCACGGTAAATCTAACCGTAATTTTCATAATACTGCCGAGAATGAAAAAAAAAAAAATCGTAAGCAAGTAAATCTTTCATTGAATTCGATATGAACTCCTAAATGTCATCACGTTTGTTTGGTCCAAACTGAGGAATCGAAATAGCTCACACTGGATAACGCTGAATTTACTACATAAAACCAGGGCAATGAAGAATAACCTCAGATCACATTTCACAGCATTTGAAAATAGCAACGTTTTTTACTAGAATATTAATAAAAATAGGGCTTGAATGGCCGAGAGATTAGCGCTGTGGCGCTCGGTGCCACAGGTTTCGAGTTTGAGTCCCGGAGGTGCAATGGATGTTTGTAGTGGTTCAGAATACGTAAGTCCCAGTCTAATTCAAACCGTAAGCCTCTGTTTAATTAGACTGTAGAGCGTTGGTGGTACAGCTGACAAACCCTGCCCCATAAAAAGTCAGTTTCACGGAGCCAAGTCAAACTTCTACCTACGGGTGCTCCATCACAACAGAAGCTTCAACCGGACGACCACACGGACTTGTGGGCTTGGTTTAGATGTCTAACAAGTGGGTTAAGAAACAACAACAATATTAATTAAAATATATAAATAAACTTCAACATGTTATTTATAAATTTATTTACTTTGTTTCCTTTTCTCAAAAGTTTTTTTATTTTATGCAGAAATGGTTCAGTTGTTAAAAAAAAAAAAAATGGTTCAGAATGCAGAAAAATAAAAAAAAAATATTCCTGCACAAATATTTCTGAAAAAAATAGCATCACATTCAGAAAAACAAGAAAAAAATGCCCCTAGAATTATTAAGTAACAATCCTAGGTACAGATAGCCATCTTTTTTTTTTGGGGGAAATGCAGTATTATCATAAAATGATGGAGAGCTCGCATTTCAGAATTGAATACCAATTCAGTGCTCTCACCACGGAGCTATCAGATTCATTAGCCGAAGCCAGTGGGCAAGACGGGATCCATGGGGACACCCGCCGTGTGCCACTGGATCATACACACCAGGCACGAAGACTCAGGTGATTTCGGAAAAGCACGTGACTGGAATAATAAATATTCTCGGGCACGTGGCTGCATGATTCCATATTCGCTTTGCTAAGTTACAATACCTGTAAATTCAAGATTCAGTTTTCGGTTATATATGTGAAAAAAAGTATCCCTTAACTATATTGCGTAAATTGGGTGAGGAAAAAAGCGGAATATATAACCAACATCTTCATCTAGATTCAAATGTTACACGAATTTTTAACAGTTATAATTATGAATTATATTGTTATTGTTGAAATGTTAAACCCTGATAGATACCATTCACAATAATTATGAACTAGGGCCTGAATGGCCGAGTGGCTAAGCTCTGGCGCTCGGTACCATAGATTTCGGGTTCGAGTCCCGGCGGTGCTATGGATGTTTGCAGTGGTTCAGAATCTACTTTAAGCCGTATGTCCCGGTCTAATATGACTGTTGAGCGTAGGAGTGACAACCCTACTCCGTAAACAGCCAGCGTAATGGAGCCAAGTGAGACTTCTACATGAGGGTGCTCCATTACAACAGTAGCTGCCGCCCCCCTTCCCATCCCACTTCCTCCCTTTAACCATGTGAACACACGGGTTCTTCGACATGGTCTCAATATCTACCAGAGTGGGATAAGAAATAACAACAATAATAAAAATATATAAATAAACTTGAACATATTATTTATAAATTTATTTTTTATTTTTTTTTTATTGCAGAAAGGGTATTATTTAAAACATACTATTTCACAAATAGTAAAGAAAAAAAAAAATAGAAAGTGCAGGAAAGAATTAAAAAAAAATACAAAATTCTGTACAAATATTTCATATATATATATTACATTTAGAAAAACAAGAAAAAAATGCCCCTAGAATTATTAAGTAACATGTAACAGTCCTGGATACAGATAGCCATTTTTTTTTGGGGGGGGGAAATGCAGCATTACCATAAAATGATGGAAAGCTCGCATTTCAGAATTGAATACCAATTCAGTGCTCTCTCCACGGAGCTATCAGATTCATTCAGCGAAGCCAGTGGGCAAAGACGGGACCCATGTGGACACCCGCCGTGTGCCACTGGATCATACACACCGGGCACGAAAACTCAGGTGATTCTGAGAAGCATGTGACTGGAATAATAAATATTCGCAGGCACGTGGCTATCAATATTCGCTTACTTACAATACCTGTAAATGCAAGATTCAGTTTTCGATTATATGTATAAAAAAGTATCCCTTCACTATATTGCGTAAATCGAGTGGGAAAAAAAAAAAGCGCGATATATAGCCAACAACTTTATATAGATTCTAATGATACTTGAATTTTTAACAGTTATAATTATGTATTATATTGTTATTAGGGCCTGATGGCCAAGTGACTAACGCTCTGGGGCTCGGTACTACAGGTTTCGGGTTCGGAGTCCGGTGGTATCATGGATATTTGTAATTGTTCGAAATCTGCTTTAAACCGTAGGTCCCGCTCTAATATGGCTGTTGGGCGTAGGACTGCAACCCTATCCCGTAAAAAAGGGAAATCATTTCGTGTTTTCCAATTTTGCCAATAAGCAGACGGCTTTGGCCCACCACTGGGATGTTATGCCACTGATGATGATGATGATACTGTTATTGTTATGATAGCCTTGATAGATTCCCTTCACCATTAGAACGACAGATGTATAGCAGATTCAATGTTACCCAGGGAACTTTGGAATTTAAAGGAAACCTACTACCCTGCACCTGCGTTATCATATTCTCTAGATTTATAACAGATGCAAAGTTATCTAGGAGTTTTAAAAGTTAGCCTGCTACCTTTCATCCGCGCTATTATCGCCTCGATGTATTGCACTCTAGGTGTATTAAGGAAAGTATCCTATCTTGTATCTGCATTATTTTTACCTCAATCTATTGTGACTCCGTGAACACTTCCAAGAGTGGAATCTGGGTGCTCAGGATATCTTATAGAGTTCAAAAGAAAGACTTTCCGGCCTAAATATTTATTCAGGTCATCCCCAGCATATAAATGAGAGCTTCACGGGTTTACTTTCAGTTCTAAAATCTACTAGACATAAATCAAAAATCCAGTGTTTAAGACAGGTGTTTAAGTTAAGAAAATGACAAATAAAATTTATTCTTACGTAGGTGCAATAATTTTTACTTACGTTAATATTAAAACGTAAACTTTAACATCTAGTTCATATTAAAAAATCTAAAGTTGTCTGTTTTCATTTTTTTCCCTCAAGAACTTTCCGCCCGATTGCAATCAATGCTCTTGAATTCACTAATTGAATTCCATTTATAAATGATTCAATGAATTTTCTATGAATTTTTTCATTTGTATTATGTGTAGGCTTTCTCTGTCATATCAACTGTATTTGCTTTTTCGTTCTTTCTTATGAGCAAATTTTTGGTATACAATGCGCAATATTGATTTAGTTTTTCTACATATTACATAACACGTTGCACTTTTTTAAAATTTATATATACATTGCAATATGTAGATTTAGGTTCCAGCTTTCTTTTTAAATATGTGTTGCATAGATGTTGCATTTAAATTTCCAGATTTATATATTTTTAATTACCATACATTGCAATATGTAGATTTAGGTTACAACTTAAATATTTTGCATAGATGCTGCATTTAAATTTCCAGATTTATATATTTTTTAATTGCCATACATTGCAAATGTAGATTAGGCTACAACTTACATTTAAATACATTTATTTACTTCAAGTAAATTTTCTGATTTATTCATTTTAATTCACATATACGTTGTAATATGGCGATTTAAAGTTTCAATTTTCATTTTGAATATGTATTCAATAAATACTGCATGTAAATTTTCTGATTTATTTTTTTAAATATTGATTTAGTTTTTTCTACATATTACATATGCATTACAATATGTAGATTTAGGTTGCAGCTTTCATTTTAAATATGTTTTTACATATGCATATAAATTTCTTGATTTAGTTTTTAATATATTGGTTTTTATATTTAGATTTATGTAGATTTAGAATACAACTTTAATTTTAAATATGTATTCAATATATGCTGCATGTAAACTTCCTGATTTATTTTTAATTCACATATGCATCATAATATCAGATTTAACTTTTTCATTTTAATATATTATATGTTTACATTCAATTTTCAATCTGCAAATTTGTCACAAATTCTGCACAAATTACTCAAATTCCATTGGAACAGATTATTGAAATCTTCACATTAAGAAACATTGCAAGTTAATTTCACATATTTGTAGTCTACAATAAAATAAGTCGCAGAAGATTCAATAAAAATTAAAAATGTTATAAAACAAAAAAACCGAAGATTTTTTTTTTCCAAATCCTACATCATCCTTGCACACAGACAAAAAAGATGTAGGTTTAGGTTATAGCTTTCAGTTTAAATGCGTATTGCATATAAGTATGCTGCATGTAAACTTCCTAATTTATTTTTAAATATCGATTTAACTTTTCTACATATACAATATGTAGTTAAATATCGATTTAGCTTTTCTACATATCCATTGCAATATGTAGAGTTAGGTTGCAGCTTTCATTTTAAATATATTTTAATATATGCTGCATATAGTTCTGGTTTATTTTTTAAATGTTTATTTAGCTTTTACATATTACATATGCATAAATATGTAGATTTAGGTTACAGTTTTCATTTTGAATATGTATTGAATATATATGCTGCATGTAAATTTACCGATTTATTTTTCATTTAGATTTAACTTTCATTTTAAATATGTTACATGTAAATTTCAGATTACATAAGGATTGGAATTTAAATATCTTCTTATTTGAATTTTCGTTTCAAATGTACAATAATATTAATTTATGATTCAATTTGCAATTTGCAAATATGTGACACATTCCGAAATAAATTCTCAGATTCTATCGACACCGGCTTTTAATTCTTCATATTGACAAACATTGCAAAGTTTATTCCACATATTTCTACTCTACAATAAAATAAGCCGAAGAAGAATTTTTTTTTCCAAATCCTACATCATTCCCTCACAAAAAATAACAAAAAAATCCCTCTGACTTTTGAGTTCCAGTGACTTCCAATTGGTGGGTGAGCTGCAGTTAATTCCTGTTGCATAAACATGTTTCCAACGCTTCAGCAGCGAGCCGATGCATTAAACATCGGGATTCCTAGGGATGCTCACGCCTGTCTGTTACATAAATCCGGCGTCCTTATTAAAAATGGCACTTCATTTACATGCCACCCACGCTCCCCGCACGAATTCTTGAACTTTGGGGTCATCAGAGCCATCTGGATGTCAAGAGGGGGCTTCGAGAGGAAAAAATTGGAAATCCGACTCGCTTGCGCAGCCCGGCCATTTTTAACCACGGTTTTCAATCATTATCGATCTAATATAGTGACAAAATGCCTGCAATTTAGTGCATTTGTGACCCCTCAGGGTATATTTGTTAGGTTGTCATTTGCACAGTGGTTATATTTTGATTCAAACAATGCAGATTTAATCTGAATTTGCGAATTTCTTTTTTTATTATTATTATATCTTTTATAATTTTTTTATTTTATTATTTTTAAATTCATTATTACTATTATTTTTTTTTAATAGTTATTTGTGTTATAGCTTTTATTATTTTAATGTCTTTTAAATTTTGTTGCTATTTTTTAAAAAATTTTATAATTATTATTATTTTTTATATATTTTAATAGTTATTTGTGTTCTACCCATGTATTTTCCAGTCTTCCTAATTAGGCTAAAATGATGTTTTCCAGTAGCACTTTTAAATTTATTTTGTATCAGCAGGAAGAACCACTGCACCAAACTATGACTATAATTTATAACAATCTGACTATGGTCTATGACTATGGAATGCGAGACTTTTTTTTTTTAAATATTTTAATAGTTATTTCTGTCCTACTTATGTATTTTTCCAGTCAATAAGTCCTCCGATAAAATGATGTTTTTCAGTAGGACCGGTAGGACTAATAGGACTTCAGTAGGAACCAATTCCCTACCAAATAACCTGACTAGACTATGACCATGCGGGGGTATAACTTTAGACATGGTTACAATCGCCATGGAATCTTATACTTTTGAAACGCAAATTCGGCCACTTGCTGAGTCGAATTTGAACCTTACTACACGTTACTGCGATTTCAAGTACTTAACATTTCTTTTAGTATTTGTTTTTCTTTCTCTCAATTAATAATATCGTTTAACAAGTCCCTAATTATAACAGAATATTCTTGATATTTCCATTCATGGGCCTATTTTTTCTTTCATTCTTTTATTTTCCCTCACCCTTTGACATCTTTGTTAAGTTGCCATTTACGATTACATCACTTTCTCACGGTTCAAACGATGCACATTTAAGCCTGAATTTTATGAATGTCGCCTTGATTATTATTATGTCTTTTATTTTTATTATACTATTATTTTTTTAGCATTTTAATACTTATTTGTGTTCTGTTGTTACTAATCCCCAGGTGCAAAGAAAGCCTCACACCAGGCCCAAAGGACCCGTCGGGGGGTGACGTCCAAGGGTGATATGCAGCTCCACTTTAGCGAGGAACCACGAAATCTGAAGACTGACTAAACCTTAAGACAACGCTCTGCGATCCTTAGGTCGGGGCTTACGGTTTAAAGTGGATGCCAAAAACCCAAGCAAACATCCATGTCACAGCCAGGACTCGAACCCGAAATCTGTGGCACAGAGCGCTAGACACTCAGCCACTCAGGCCCCATTTGTACACTACTTATGTATTTTTCAATCTTCCGATAACAGGCTAAAGTGATATTTTCCAATAGACTCCTTTAAATTTATTTTTTATGTATCACGCGCCCGCATTTTACGCAGCATGCAGAAGAAAAATCAATTCCCACCAAATAACCTGATTCAGGAAGCAGGACCATGCGAGACGCTTTACAAGACTTGAGTATTTTCTGAAAGCAGTGACTGTATATTCAAAAATCATTAAAAGTAAAAATGAATCATTCAAAAAAAATAAAAACGCATTCGGAAATGTTGTGATAAAATTTTTTTTTTTAATTTGCTCTAAATTAGATCTTATACCAGTATAACTATTATTTCAAGGTCAATGATATGGAAAACGTGTTTTAATTGTTTAATGCGGTTTATTTCTTTTCTTCATATACATATCTGTATGCTTTAATATTGGCGTCTTGAAAGTATAATACCAAAGCAATGTAAAAGTAAAATAAAAAATTTGTAGTGTATAGATTGGGCAAACCAGATTGTAACTGAATATGGTACGGTTGGAGATGCTAGAGACACAGGTTGGAGAACTTCCGCAGCTTTTATTTTTTCTTACGCATGCACAAACACCATTCACGTACAATGAGACATACAATATTTAGCACATTTAAAGACAGATAATTATAGATTTGTGGTGAAGAACTCTACTTCTAAGTTAAAACTAAGGTGAAAAACCTGAAACTCTGCTACGCGTAGGGTGCGCGAAATATACTTCTCCCCTTGATCAGAATCTGTAGCCAACCAACGCACAGAGTTGAGATAAAATTATTTCCTCTCGGGAGGACAGTAAACCAAACGTTTTCAACAGAAGCGCGTGTGCCTGTGCTTCTCTCCTCTCAGGTAAGAGTCTGGAGTTCAGTTAATCATTTCATTTCTTCTGAACTCCCCACAGGGGGCGCTCTTTGCCAGTGTGTAGGCTTTTGGTTACAAGCAATAATTATTTCCTTAATAATTGTTATATTTATTTCCTTCATTATTATGAATATACTTTCAAATGGTATCCTTTACTCTATAATAAGCAATTTTAATATATAATATATAATAATTTAATATATATATATAATTACCTTACTTATAATATTATATATACTTTTACTTATAATATAATATATTTTAAGTAAGTAATACAATAATAAGTAGTAATAGTAAAGTAATTTTTAATATGAAACATGATTTTGTTGAGATCAGTCCTTAAAATATATAATACTAAAATATCAATCTTTCGCTGATGGCAGACGGCTTGTTAGCTATTATTTATTTATTTATTATATTTATCTTCAATATTTCGATCTATTTACGAATGCTGGATTACTGGTTATTTTACTTCATTTATTTAATTGCTTTATTTTGTCTTTCGAATTTTAAGTTTTATTTTTATTTTTATTTTTGAACTTTAGTTTTTTATAATGAAACATCAGATGGAATATATTTTTCTGCAAAAAGAATAAATCATAATTGCGTAAAAATTTTGGGGAGATTGTAAAAAAAAAAAAAATATTAAACATTTTCCTCTTGGATGGCTTTAAATTTTAGTTTTGAACTGTAATTATATTTTTTCTTGAACAAAGGCTTCATAAAAAAACAAAAAAAATACATTTATGTCATTTTTCTCGAAATCGACTAACAGCTGGCTCTTTCTTAGTTTCTTTGAAATGAGTAACACCTGGTAATCAATTAGATAACAACAGGAAATTTTCAAGCTGGGTGTTAGGGGTTTAATTTCATATTGGACAAATGCGGTAACATCTTCTCATAGTGACAGAACCGCGTGATTATTATTATTATTATCATCATCATCATCAATAGGATTCCTTTCGAAAATAATTCACTTTTTTTTTTTTTTTTCTCGAATTGACTCATATTTCTTCAGATTGAATTACTTTTGAGTATTCAAGACTTTAATCTTTTGACAAAAACAAAACCAAGAAAGGAAAATAAAAACATATAAATCACAAAAAGAAAACAGAGAGCTTGTCCCAAAGTGGCTTACTTATTTTTGTAACACTACCCCAATGTATCAGTGTGATCTTTTTATCTAGTAATTAAATCTGAGAAAAGGCATCATTTAAAAAGAGGTAATAATAAAAACTCATTTCCACATAAAAATAAAAACGTAGTTTCAAATGTTTGAAGAAAAATGATTACCTACATTTTACCAAAAATGTTACAAAACACATTTTGTTTTATTATTTTAATGTTATCAAAATATTTTTGTTTTTAATATTAAAATTTCTACTATAAATGAAACATTTTCATAAATGAAACCTTTGGGCTAGTACTCCTAGTAGGCGTTTCCAGGGTTCGCGTCCTAGCTGTGGTATGGATGCTTCTGTGAGTGGTTCTGAATTTAAACTGTAGGTCCTGAAGTTCTGTT
>BPLR01002003.1:0-131837 GCA_021605095.1 Caerostris extrusa
CAAATCAACGTCTATTTATTCAAATTAATCTGGATTCAATAAATAATTTATGAAATTAAATAGGCCTAAAAAGCTTTGAGTACTGTGTTCTTTTTACTTCTGATTTCTTTTTGTTTCAAAAATGCTTCAGTTATTATGATTAAATTAAGGAATGGTTGTTAATGATTAAAATAAGGAAGTCTATTTCAGAGAATTTGTCCGAAAACTAGATAAAAAGTAAAGATGAAAAAAAAAAACTCCCTTCAATAATAAATAAATTAAAACATTGAAATATAAAAAGTAAATGAGGAATCATTTTAATATTTAACTGAAACACTCAACAACTCAGTTGGACATATTCCAGCATCATTAACAATGTACAAATAAACATCTATGATTAAGTTTTCCTGATTTTAATGACTTTATATTAATAATTTATTTTTATAGAAGAAAATCAATGGTATATATTTTTTATAAAAATGTATATATTAAAAACCATAACAAATATGGTTTTATTTTATCTTTAAGAAAAATTACTTCTTAAAAACACATTTTTTCTTGTCTGAATTTGTATTTTTATTTTATATTTTAACTAAAAAGCATACTTAATTCTGCAGGTATACTTATCCAATCACTTTTTGGTATCTTAATGGAGTATGAATTCTAGCATGTCAAATGTTCTTCGTGCATCTAATAGCAAGCAAAGTTCAAGCTCTAACAACTTTGGTTTTGAATGCCTAAAATGAAAACAGCCATCAAAAAAATTGGTGAGTTATTTCTCTACAAATTTAGCTTAATAAATTGTGGGTTCTTTTATATTTTATATAAAGTAATATTTCAGATGCATGTATATATATATATTAGTATTTACAAAGTTACTGATTATAAAATATTTTTAATTCTAGTATGTTATTAACTGAAAAGTTATATTTATTAAGATATAACATCAATGTGTTAGTTATTTTTATTTTTTACATTTTTTTTTTTCTTCCAAGTTTTGTTTAAAAAGAAATGCATGGTTATATTTATTTAAATTGAATGGAAGCTTTTTTTATAAGTGACATTCATTTAAATTTATTTCATGAGCTAACAGTTGGGAAATTAAATAATGTAATAATGTAAAAATTGTTTTAAATGAATAGTTTTATTTCAAGTGAGAAGGAGATGTTTTAAGAAGAAAAAAAATAGTTGGAAACAATAGAGTTTTTTTGGATGATTCACTAGCCCTACGCTAATTTCAGAAATTGATTTGATGGCTCAAATGTAAACTTGATGAAATAAAACATCCAAAGTACATTCAACATCATTTAAAATGGAAAATCGCATTAAGAAAATGAGACGTGGCAACAATCATCAAAAGCTCAAAATTGAAATTTAGTCATACCTTTTCGGATTTCTTGAATCTTTAGAAGACCGAAAAAGTCTTTTTCAAACCATTCGTATAACTATTTTACTCTGGTGGATGATCACTGATATAAAACAGAGATAATGGGTAAGAAAATCTCCCAGTTTGACCATTTGGACGCAGTTTGAGACAATTGTTATATAACAATCCATTTTGAAAGCCACTAGTATCTTTATCGGATTTATAAATACGAATAAAAACGAAATATAAATGTATTGGGTTGGTGCATAATTACCAGGCATTTATTAGCGAGATTATCAGGCGTTCTTGAACGGTTTTTTTTTTTTTTTAAATTTTATTATGAAAAAGGAAGCATAAAATCTAACAGAAACATTTTTAAATGATTGATCCGGAACGTATTTACCATCTACTTCAACAACTGCTTCCCATTTGCTTGGGATACGATCGATTCCACGGGCAAAGAACTCACGGTTCTTGGAGGCAATCCATGCTTTGCCATCCGCCACTAAGGTATCGAAATCGACATAAACTTTGTTCGCCTGCCAGTTTTTAGAGACCGATTAACATGGTAATCGGTAGGCGCTTCTGCGGGAGAAAGGGCGGATGTGGAAGCAGTTCCCAGCCCTTTATTAACGATGCATTCGACAACACGACTCTCAACATGTGGACGCGTATTGTCGTGGTGGAAGACGATACGGTTCCTTTTGTGCGGTCTTTTCGTCTCGATTGTAGCTTGAAGGCGGTCGATAGTTGAATGGTTCACATTGAAGTTGTCCGCCAACATTCGAGTTGTCACGCTTTCATCCTTTTCCAAGACTTTGAAAAGTGCTTGATCGTCGAAATCCGAGGGTCGACCTCTTCCTGCCTTATCTTCCCAGCTAGTGTCGCCAGATATGAAAAGGGCAAACCATTCCCTGCATCGACTTTCGCTGATTGTGCCCTCATCGAAAAGTTCATTGGGATCGCGAAATGACTGTGCTGCTTTCCATCCTTTCTCAAAGTGGTACAGCATAATACGACGAATACGAGTATGATTATCGACACGCCTTGTTATAACCTTGTTGTAGAAGGATATTTTCATTCGTAAGTTTATGAAATATTGTACATTTTTATTAAACTATATCGCGTCAAAGAAACGCCTGATAATTATGCACCAATTCAATACATCCAACATCATTTAGAATGGAAAATCTCATTAAAAAATGAGATGTGTCAACAATCACAAAAAGCTCAAAAATTCAGTCATCCCTTTGCGTTCTTCTTGAAACCAATTTGCCATCCTTTAGAAGACAAAAAAAAATCCATTTCAAACCCTTCGTATAAAGATTTTACATAGGCGAATGATCACTGGTATAAAACAGTGGCAAGGGTATCAAACAAGGCATCACTGATATAAAGCAGAGACAGCGGTATCAAGAAAGACATCACTGGCGTAAAGCAGAGATAATATCAAACAAGACATCACTAGTATGAAGCAGAGACAAGGATGTCAAGCAAGACATGACTGGCATAAAAGCAGAGACAAGGGTATCAAACAAGACATCACTGGCATTGAACAGTGACAAGGATATCAAACAAGACATAAATGGTATAATACAAGATGCTCCCATTTAATTTGTAAATATTTTGGACAAAGTAAAATTTGCAAAACCATTGTTATATATCAAACTTAGCTCCCAGTTTCCATTTTAATTTTGATTTTTTTTTTGGCATCACAGTTTAAAATCTTTATTATATAACAATCCCTTTTGACCATTTGGACACAGTTTGTGACCGTTGTTATACAATAATCCATTTTGAAAACCTTTAGTTTCTTGATCTATAAAAACTAATAAAAAAACGAAACATAAATATATATGCGAATGTAACAATTAAAGTGTTGTTTTTTCTCATTCGCATTATTTTCCAGCTCCCCTGCAGGTGACCCTTTTGCCCCCTCACCAGGTGCTTTAACGGGTGATTTATTTACATTCTAGTTACTGTTATAAAACACCATTACGTGGAAGAATTTATTTCCATCAGATATTTTTTGTTGTGACCCATTGTTGTTTTACTTTATCCCGCGAATTTCTAATATTGATATTATTTTGAAGAATTCTTTTTAATAAGTTCATATATAGTTAATTTGTTTTAAACAAACTTGGTTTTAGGGGAACGGCGGAGCTCAAAATATCGGGTGAGAAAATCACATTTTTCAAAATACTGTCAAAATTTCTTAATTTTAAAATTCATACTCTTTACATCTGTGTCATATGAATGAATTTCAATTATGCATACAACATTTATGTTCATGATTGAGATATGACTGCATTTAGAGGAATAAATTTAAAATGTTCTCAGTTCACTTATGGTATTCTTGTTCTTATGAATATAGCAAAATGAAACTTATATTTCAAAATCTTAAAATTTCAAACGTATTTTAATACATTTTTTATAAATTTTAACTTCAAAAGTCCATTTAAACTTATAGCATCAAAAGGAAAATTATTTAAACTTTAGCATCCTGTATATGTTTCATTTTGCTGTAAAATATAAATAATAAATATGATTACAATTTATAGCATAATGTTAAATAAAAGAACTGATAGTGTAAACTTATGATTGAAATGACATCAAAAATTTGCAAATACAAACTTATAGCCTCAAATTTTAAATATAACGTATAGCATACCTCTTCAAACTTTAATAAAACTTTTAGAGAATGAATTCTTTTAAATATGATCAAACATAGCATATTTTATTAATATCATCAAATATACATAACATCTTAAAAACTTATCATTATTGACAAATTTTGCAGTAAATTTAGCAAAATAGTTACTTCAAATATATAGCTTCAAATGTATAAATACTTCAAACTTATTGAATGAAAATTACATTTTGTCTGCATTCTCGATTTATTAAAAATATTTTTTGCATAAATTGCTGCCTGGAAATATTAATTTATGGACTAAAAAAAAAAAAAAAAAAAAAAAAATTTCTGACTTGTATGTGTGTTGAAGAAAGTTTTAAGAACTTTTGAGCATACATTAGAATAAAATAAATAATGTATGTTCAGGAAAATAATAATTTATAAGCCATGCTGAAGTGTTTAAAATCATGAACATTTGTAGGTTTCTGAATTCCTCATTCTTCTTCATTTGTTCTATTTTAGGTTACCAACACAAAAACATTTTTTAGAATTTTGACATGGTTAAATATTCGTAATTCAAAACAAAGAATTAAGCAACTTAATATTACAAAAAACGTTAAAACTTAATTTGAAATGTTCAACTTTTTGATAATGTTCGAAGGTAAAAAAAATCACCTAAAAACTTGCGATATTCTTGTTTGAATTATTAGCTGTTACATGCTGTGTATAATCGATTTTTTTTCCCTAAGAAATAAGTAAAAATTTTTAAAAATACAATTTACTACTTTCATTCATCATTTCATTTAGAAAACTTTTTTTAAAATTTTATTTTACCACTATGCAATAAATGTAGTAAATCAGTTTCATTTTTTATCAATGTATCCATTTTCAAATGTAAACCTTGAATATTTTGACGTATTCACTTTTTTTCTCACAGTTTAATGTATATTCAATCTTGAAAATCAGTTTTGATGACAAAATATTATTTAAAGTTTGAAAAAGGGTTATTGTTAGTTTATGATTTCTTAATGTAAAAACAAATATTGGTCATAAGAATAGTCAAAGAAATCAATCACAGGCTTTAATTTGGTATCAATTTCTTCATGGTTGTTATGCATATGTATCTTTTCAAAACAGATTAAATGAAGAAAAGAGTTTCATAAAATAAATCCTATCATTAGTTATATTTTACTGTCATCTTTATTAATTTTTTTTTGTAAAAACATTTAGTTAAATCATTATATTATTACATAATAATGTAAAGCAACAATTTGACACTCCAAAGAAGATTTGTGGTGATTCATCATGCAGTTTCAAGACACTTCATTATTTTACCAGTTATTCAAATCATTTGAATAATTAAAGATAACTAGTTCTATCATGTTCCAAATATGGAGAAAAATTAACTAGATAAGTTTAATTTTGATTTAATCTAAATAAAAAAATTATTATTTTAACATTCACATTTGCTGAAATGAATTCAAATATATACATATATATTTATATGTATTTTATTTGAAGCTCAAAATAATCCGTATTTCAGTAAAAAAATTTCTCCATATTTGTTTTAATGTTAATTATAATAGGGGTTAACCCAAATGATCTTAGTAAAAATATTAATTTCTTTCTTACTCGCGGGCCGCCTGTAAAATAAACGGATTTCATATGAAATTTTTTGTAAATACCAGAAAAATTTAGAAATAACCGTATACTATTATTCTTACATGAAATATAAAAAGAAACATTTTTTTCTTCTAAATGAATCATTGAACAAAATTTTTAAAATATATTTTTTTTTTTATTATTTCCAGTGGCAGGCTACAAAAAGTAATAAAATAAAAAAAGAAACAGAACACAAAGAATATGAAAACAGCAACGAGAAACGAAAGAAATCACATAGTGACATGTTTAGCCATAAGGGCCCTAGCCTCCCAGTAACGACCCTACACAGTAGAGGAAGCAAGTGCAGGGCAGACAGGAAGGTGAGATGAATCCATGTCCTCTCCAAGACTGCAGAGCATGCATTTTGGGCTTGCAAATATTTTCATACGAAAAGATGATTGGCCATACAATCATGGCCCGTCACGAGTCTGAAAGGGCAACAGCTTTAAACCTGGGCTGATCAGGGATGTTTAAAATAAAGTTAAACCAGTTTTTAGTTGAGTTGCCTTCAAGTAGGTTATCAGATAGAGTGTTCTGAAAAAGTCTCGAATCATCAGTTTCATCGAGTGAAAAGAGATGTCTTTACAAAAGGTTTGGGTGATGGTTGTTCCTTTTGGCAAGAGAATCCGCCTTCTCATTACCCAAGATCCCACAATGGCCTGGGATCCACTGCAAAACGATATTCTTGCGATATATATATTTTTAGATTATAAAGGTTTAGAAACATGTAATTTTGATTACTTGGTTTAAATATACAAAAAATGGTATATTGTACTATAACCATTCTGTTAGAACGTTCAGTCAATTAGTATAACAAAAAAAAAATGAATCAAAATGAACTAATTTATTTTGTAGAAAAATTGATTAACAAAATTAATAAACTGCTAACTGAAATTATTTCCATTTTGCAATCAAAATTTAAAATGCTATAACAAGATACATGTATACAGGGGTGATACATGTATACAGGGTATACAAGATACATGTATACAGGGTGATTCAACAGTCATGGGACAAACTTTAGTACAGCTTACAACACATACATTTTTTTTGTATAGAAAAAGTGTGGAAGTGACGCGTTTAGGAATGAACACATTTCAAACAAATTTCTCGCAACAGCCAGGCACAAAGCGTCAACTAGATCAAAATTTGTTCCAAAATTCATCCCTTACTACATTCTGCTACAAAAACGGCAATTTTCACATTTCTGCCCCAAAAATGTGATATATTTCATTTATATTTATTTACTAAAAAAAAAAAAAAAATAGCTAATATGAATGAGCCTACTTTCAGGCTGCACTTAAGATCGTTATTAGAATGGGTAAGAATTAACCAATGGGGTGAGAGTTTTGCTTTTATGATGTTTCTGCTGGCGATAGGGTTTATTGGGTACGTCAGCATTTGAAATTGGGTGAAATTTTTAAAATGATTGTATATATCGTGGCGCCATCTATTGTTCTTTAGAGGAACAAATAAGAAATAATTTATTTGTGAGCATATACTACTAAATGTTTCTACAATAACTATTTCAAATAAATGTATTAAATTTAAATTAATTTCAAATTTTAATAATATTTTACATTTTTAAATTATTTACCAGAATGCATAATTTTTTTTTATTTTCTAAAACTTTTTGAATTTTTCTCTACAACTAATATTTTATATGTCCCTTTTTTATTTATTATCTTATTAAATTTCCAAGTTTTAAAATTTTATTTTTAATAATAATTTACAAATTAGATCTAGTCTGTCATTTGAAGGATTAAAGCAATTCTTTATTTTCCATTTATCACTGGAAGTGAATTTTGTAAGCACATTTGTTTTCCACAAATGTGCTTACGAAATTTAGGAAATTTTTGTGGTTAGAAAATCTACCACTATGTTATATCTAGAAATAATGAAATTCACAAAAATAAAATTTGTTATATATTGTTTAAAAACATATTTATGACATTTATCCATTATTTACCTATACGTAATTATTCATTCTTTTATGCATGACATATTGGGGTTTTTTGTGCTACACTTTGTGTTTTTTCAAAATTGGATACATATAATTTTATATTTTATTTTAAAACTAAAAAATTACTACTTTTGCCTATACAAATAGAAATAATTTATAGTAAACATATAAGCATTTTTTTCTTACGCAATCGAAATTCATATATCATTTGATACTATTAAATTTTAAATGAATCTTTTATTTCTTACTACCATATTTAAAATAATTTGTATTTCAATTAAATAACATTTATGTAAAAATAGCATGCCAAAAGAAAATTCAGAGAAAAATTTAATATATTTTTTTCTATTAAATAATTTAATAATCATTTATTTATATGAAATCCATTAAAAATTGGTACAACATTTCCATTAAAAATATTCATTGCTAAGAATTACAAAATATTCGAAGTTGCATGAAGAATAAAGAAAATTGTTAGCCTTTGAAAAATAAAAGTATTAATAAATACATCCATTTATTATTGAAATGTATCCAATTAATTAATGGATGTGTTTATTAATATACATTAAATAAAAAATTATTTTATTATGTATACATTAAATAAAAATTAATTTTTAAACGATTCTGATTCTAATTCTAATTTTCTTCTTATACATACATCAATAAATTAGTTTCGCATTGAATTTCAAATATTATACGAAATGATTGATTTTAATTTAATTTCGATACAAATCATATGATTTTATTTCATATCAATCAAATGGTTGCTAAGTAATAGAAAATTAATTCGTATATGCCGTGAAGTCTGAATAAAAACTGTTAATGTAAAAATATACTGCTACGAAACTGGAGAAAGAAAGAAAGCTACTACAAAAGTGCAATTTGCACTGCTACGAAAATCATTTTTTAATTTTCACCCTTGATATAGTTTTAAGTTCAAAAATTCAAATTTACACAAATTCAGGGCATATTTTTAAAATACAGTCAAACCGCCTACCAAATTGCAATTGTTTTATTAACTGCATATTTTGCAGTCGTTTGTAGTGATAACTAAAAAAAAAAAAAAAAAAAAAAAATTATGTAATTGTATTACAATTATTAATAAATGACAAAATAATTAAGCTATTTGTACTAAAAAATTTTTTTATTTATTTATTGTTAATTATTTTATTGCAAAATTGTTTAGAAGCACTAAAAAGCTGTACAAATATAATTAGTGTCCTACGATGAACTAGATGATAAATATTTTTAATTCATGTACAATCTGTCTCTAAGGTCGTCAGAGTCAAAGACAGAAGTAAAAACGATTTTTCCAAACAATAAAAACGACCATATTTTTAAATATACCAATATACAATAATATATTAAGAATTTCTGATTGAGAGCAACTCTAGAAGAATTGTTTTTCACATATATTAAAATGAAAAAGAAAAAAAAAAAGTGTTTGGGAGGGGGGTTTAATACACGAAATTATGTTCAGTTAGGAAAGTGAAAAGCCATTTTTAGAAGATTCCCATTTCACGAATAATTATTTTAAATCAAAATTTACTGAACAAAAATATATGCTGCTTCAAATGCAAAAGCAAGAGTTGTTCATTCAAAGTTATAAAATAAAATTATTTTATTCTGTTTCAAATATTACGCTCTTATATAAGCTTGAAAAACGAACACGAGTGCAGTATGACTTAAATACAGGGTGCTCATAATTTAAGTGGAATGACACGAAATTTCATAAAAAAAAAAGGTTTAATAAAAATTAGGCGAAAAAAAAAATTAGTTTCAAAATTCGTCTATAGGGAGAATGTTGCTTAAATACTAATGAATTACAATGACGAAACTAAACTAATATATTGAGGATTTTTAGCATTTTTGTGTAGAATTCGGAAATTCAGGCTGACCTTTCTTGTGAACTGCATTCTGTGTGAACCAGTCTTTATAGTGTAATGTAAGTAATATGTCAGAAGGAACGTTCATTGCAGTTCATGTAAAATTGTCCTTTAAAATACCTGAATGGCGCTCGGTACCACAGGTTTCGGGTTCGAGTTCCGGCGGTGCCATGGATGTTTGTAGTGGCTCGGAATCTACTTTAAACCGTAGGTCCCAGTCTAACAGGATCGTAGAGCGTTGCGGGGGTATTGTTACTCCGCGTCCGTGGCTTATCTTCAAGCTACACGCACATCCTGGAGAGTGCTATGTGAGTAACGTCTGTGCAACGCTTGCCTTAAGGCATCAAAGACAACTGTCTAAGCGTTTACCAGCTGCATTAGAAAAGAAATACCTAAATTCGGGATCCCACGAAGATTGATTATGACTTGAGATATCTTACAACACAAGATGCAATTCCTGATTTACAAGAAAGGTGGATATTGAACATGAACTTGAAAATTCTCAATATCAGATAGTACACCCCAAGAGAAGACTCGAAAGGATTGAAAGGGAAACTCTGTATAATAGAAAAAAAAAATTTAAATACCTTAAATCAATTGCAAAATATGCTATATACAAATATTTTGTGAGTTCAGATTTTAGTCGTCCCGAATTTCTGAATGACTACTTTATTCCAGATTTCCTTTCACAACAATTTTATTATTTTTTTCTTCTTTTCTTTGGTTGCTAAAAAATCGAAATTCAAAATCAGAATTTGTAAAATACTTAAAGAGTAATGCATTACATTGTTTTTAAACAAATTTTAATTAAAGTCAAGCCACTCATTTACTGATGACTCAAGGCAGTTAAATAGTTGATTAGTTTTGCTCAGCAAATTAAATACTCGTTTGTCAATTGTTGTTGCTTTCAATGCACGTATCGGTTAATTGGCTACTAATTGATTTTAATAGGCTAAGTGGTGCTCTGGCCTTTGGTACCACGGTTCGAATCCTGGCAATTGCATGGATGTTTATTAATGATTCAGAATCCACTTTAAACTGTAGGTCCCGGTCTGTTTAGCCCTCGTGTGCAGAAAATAATTGTAGAGCGACAAACCAAACCAAACCTAAATGATGTCTGTTTTGGAATCTAAATTTATAGTATAATCTTGTGTAAAAAAAAAATTTTTTTTTAATAAGCGAATTAAACACTAAAATTAAAATACTGTTGAGTTTAATAATGATAAAAATTCTACGAGGATTCTGAGAAATTTTTTTCCCTGTTCAGAGTAAAAAATTTACAAAAGTAAAAAGAAACCACTGCTATATGAGGTGTACTACTGTGTCCAAAAAGTAAGACCAATTTTCAATTTAAAATTCCTGGGGCTTATGAAATTTCAATTTTTTTTTCTTTTTTAGGCTGCTGGCACTGTCCTTCACATCTGTGTGAAATTTGACATAAAAATATTCATTAGTGTTTGAGTTACGCTTGGCTTTGTGAGACGCTAAAACTGATTCCGGCAATTTTTGAAATGTCTGAATTAATTGAACGAAGAAGAATTTTGTTTAATTAAATTTTGTTTGCGGAAACGTATAGAATGTTGCAGAAGGCATTCGGTGAGCAAACTATATCGGAAAGAGATGTTTAAAAGTGGTATAAACAGTTCAAAGAAGGCAGATAACGCGTTGAAGACGAAGAGCCCTCTTGTCGACCATCAACCTCAACTGACGAAGCTGGCGCCCAAAAAAATTAAATATTTGGTACTTGCAAACCGTCGATTTACAATTAGAGACATTTCTGGTGATGTTGGAATTTCAAAAGGATCGGTCCATTCCACTTTGGGCCTCAAACGCGTCAAATCTCGATTGGTACCGAAAACACTGAATGCGCCGGCTCACACTGAATTGATTCTTCACCAAAAATGAAACCCATATCTTTCCACAATTACCGTATTCACACCGTGCGACTTCTGGCTATTCCCTAAACTCTAAAGACCACTCCGGGGACACCGTTTTGAGTCAATTGAAGAGATTCAACGTAAACCGCCGCGCGCTTTGAAGGTCATCCCTGTCGATGACTTTTTAGCATGCATTGAGGATTGGAAAAAAAGTTGGCATAAGTGCATTGTGCCCAGACAAGATTATTTTGAAGGCGATGAAATAAATTTGGAAGAATAAATAAAGAGTTTTTGAGAAAAAAATAATTGGTCTTACTTTTTGGGCATAGTAGTATGCCACCGCCAGGAATCAAACCTGAAGCACCAAAAGCCGGAGCGCTAGTCAATTGGCCATCAGGCCGCATTAAAATACTAGAGATAATAGTGTTTGATAAAAGTGAAAATGAAATTTTGTTTACAAATGAAAATGTACTTCTATACACTGTAAATAAGCAATTCAAACATGTGCCAATTTGTAAAATGGGCAATTTACCTTTGGAATTATAGATCTGCCATTAAAATAAAGTTAATCAGTAATCATGTCAGATATTTTACTATCAAAATCAATTTTCCCAACTTTAACCTCAAAAAAAAAAATTTTTTTCAGCATCAAATTATGCGGAACAATTCATTTGATGTAACAGTTGTATTCTCATTTAGTTTCATTCCCTTGAAATGCTAATCACAATTTCGCTTTTTAAGTATCAAAATTAGAATAATTATTATATAAATGTTCTTTTTATTGAGGAAGCTTTTTTTACCTGTATATTTTATCAATGATCAACATTTAGTTTCATTCCCTTGAAATGCTAATCACAATTTCATTTTTTAAGTATCAAAATTAGAATAATTATTATATAAATGTTCTTTTTAATGAGGAAGCTTTGTTACCTGTATATTTTATCAATGATCAACATTTAGTTTCATTCCCTTGAAATGCTAATCACAATTTCATTTTTTAAGTATCAAAATTAGAATAATTATTATATAAATGTTCTTTTTATTGAGGAAGCTTTTTTTACCTGTATATTTTATCAATGATCAACATTTAGTTTCATTCCCTTGAAATGCTAATCACAATTTCATTTTTAAGTATCAAAATTAGAATAATTATTATATAAATGTTCTTTTTATTGAGGAAGCTTTTTTTACCAGTATATTTTATCAATGATCAACACTTAAAAGACATTAATTTTAAATTAATTTTGTTAATTTTTGTTTTTTAAATTAATTTTGTAGAAAACAAAAATGAATTCCGTGTTATATCAAGACATACTGGCAAATAAATTGTTACCGGTTGCACCTCTGATTACCTCAGAAAACTGGACATTTTAACAAGACAATACATCTGTGCATATTTCGTGCTCTACAAAATCCTGGATGAAGGCGAACGAGGTAAAACCTTTTAAATAGCCATCTCGGAGTCCCGACCTGAATCAAATGGAAAAGCTTTAGGGCCTTCTGGCTCGAGATATTTACAAGATTGGGCGACAATACAGTAGAAAGCCTGTTATAAAAACCGAAATTAAAAATTGCTAGAACAACATTGACCCATTTTATTAGAGACATGATAGTATAAAAATGCCAATCCAGTATAAACGTGCTATGAAAGGAATTAGAATCTTCAAGAAATCCAATCAGAAAATAATTAATTAGTAGTTATTATGAGTTTAATTATTATAAACATATATGTTCATGATAAAGTATTTCTTGCTATTTTTATAATTTATTTTATTTGTATCTGTAGAAAACATCAACCTCATCTTCTCTTCACCTATCTGCATCTTCTTTTAAAGTCGCACCCTATATATATATATATATTTTTAAACATCAGTACTTATCGTGTTCCATGTTCCACTAATGTATGCCACGTACAGCCCACCAACGGGTGATGAGGGGGTGGACATTGTTTTCCGTGAAGAAATTTAAGTATAACTGCGCTGCATTTGCTTGTCGTATGGGGAAAAACCTTTAAAACTTCCACAAAGCTGTCTAATTATTTAAAAGGTGGGCTGAAAAGTTCATAGGCTGACACATAGATGGCGCTACTAGTATTAAATCTATATGATTTTTAGTTAGCCCTAACCTTCAAAAGACACGTGTATAAATTTAGTAGCTGTTGCACTATTAGTATGTGAGTTATAGCATTTTTAGTGAAGTTATAGCATTTTAATGTTCATCACGTGTAGTCTACTCGGCTGACTGTCGATTGGACTCCGGTGTGAAATGATGGAGCCATATTTCATCCATTGTCCCATATCGACGCAAAAATTCGGGTTTATTACGATTGAACAGCTCCAAACACTGCTTAGAATCATCAATTCGTTGTTGTTTTGGGTCGATTGTGAGCACGCGCGGCACCCACTATGAACAGAGCTTTCGCATATCCAAACATTGATTCACGATATGTCCAACACGTTCCTTTGATGTCTTTAGGGTCTCAGCTATCTCAATCAACTTCACTTTACGGTTATCAGAAATTATTTTGTGGACTTTTTTGATATTTTCGTCGGTAACAGCCTCCTTGGGGCGTTCACTGTGTGCATCGTCCTCGGTGCTCATTTCGCCTCGTTTAAATTCAGCAAACCACTTCTCTACGGTTGATTTTCCTGGTGCAAAGTCCGAATAACGTTTATCAAGCCAAGCCTTGGCTTCAATAGTATTTTTTTTTTCTCCAAAAGCAATGCTTTGTTAACACACGAAATTCCTTTTTTCCATTTTTTCAAACTAACAAAAGTTGCTTCACTAAAAATGCTATAACTCACATACTAATAGTGCAACAGCTGTCAAATTTATACACGTGTCTTTTGAAGGTTAGGGCTAACTAGATATCATATGGATTTAATACTAGTAGAGTCATTTATGTGTCAGCCTACGAACCTTTCAGCCCACCTGTTATGTGAGAAACTTTACACACTTAGTCACAATCACCACAGAGTCTCCTCATTTTTTAAAGCAATAACAGTAACAGAAGCCTCTAGCGGATTCAAGCCAGAGTCCTCCTGCAGGCTAGTTAGTGATAATGGTCAGGCTTAGTCCAGTGATGACGTGCAGGAGAGCTCGAGTTTGATTCCACTAGCAACGTTGGTTGCAGTCACTGTTTTCAAAAATAAGGAGACTTGGAAGGTGTTAGCACGTTCAAGCGTCTCTCATCGACAGTCAGGCTGCTTAGTGGGGATTTTCCGGAGTTTCTCCTGTAGGATACGTAAAAGCAAGGCAGTTACACCTAAAAATCCTCCCAGAAGATATCCTATCCTTCTATGGCCCGTTTGGGGTTTGGTCGTGGCAAGCGTAGCTAGCATGCGAAATCCACTAATGCATAATAAAAATGAAATTTGTTACCATTATTTGACTCGCTTAACGTATTTTACTCCGCTCAATTATACAGTAGACGAATAATTAATACTGTATAGTTGATAAAATCTTGAAAAACAAATTTTTTAATGTAAAGTTACTATACATTACGTAAAAAAAAAAAAAAATGTTATTTCATTTTTCATTAATATAGGTATATTCCAAAATTGCTAAAATTATCTCCAAGCTTTTGCGATACATTAGAAATTTGCTATATACAGTCATGTCATTACGAAACAAAAGCATTTAGAGATACAAATAATTATTAAATGTAAACTATCTTTTTCTAAGACTACATTTACCTTTCTAAACGTTAATTCATCAACCACGAAGTTTGGTGGCCATTTTACAAGAGAGCAATCACCACTTTAATGGGTCAACGTTGATTCCTGGTATAATGGCAATTTGAAACACGCACCCCCTTTTCTACTCTTTGAATCCAATAGGTGTTTCTGACCTACGGATTTATCATACTCAGTGTCAATGTCAGCAAAGTCTACTCGCTTGCCGCACGTCGAACTGGGCTATTTTAAAGGAGACCAGGCTGTTCTAGGTCAAAATTTAAATTAGAATGACTTATTTAAAGTAAAAAATGTAACAAAATTCTAAAAGTATGGTTAATTACATGCTTGCAAAAAAATTTCGTAAAACCGCACATGAATTTACTTATTACAAATAAAAATGTAAAACATGAGCAAATAGTTGAAATTTTACTTGTTAAAATTGTGAAACTCAATTATGCAGGAGAAATCTTATTTTTTATACGAAATTAACTTAATACAAGAGGACAAAAGTTAAGAAAATTGCATTTTATATTACATAGGTGATAGTTTCCTATAGTTTTAGCATTTTGTATAATTTTTTAAAGTCTATTACTGAAAAGAGGTGCCTGATGACCGAGTGACTAGCGCTGTGGAGTTCGGTGCTATAGGTTGCGGATTTGAGTCCCGGCGGTGACATAATTGATTTTTGGATGTTTGTAGTGGTTCGAAATTCACTTTAAACCATAGGTTCCGGTTTGATATGACTGTAGAGCGTTGGGGGTTGGGCTGATAACCCTACCCCGTAAAAAGAAAACATCTCCCCATCTCGAAATCTGCCAGTAGGCAGACGGCCCTGGTCCACCGTAGGAATATTGCGCTAATGAAGAAGAATACTACATAAGAATGTTTTGTTGTTTCTGATGTCGAGCACTTAAACTAATTTTATTCGTCGGAGATATAGCAATTTTACCGTTACCTAGGACGCAATATATTGTGGTACTGCAATTTCGGACGAACTCCCTCAAGGATAGCTTCTGGAGGTTCACACCCTACTCTTCGAGTCCAATGGAAGGAAATTTCGACCTACATATGTATCCTGCGATCCCCAATATAGACAATGAAGCTTTCAGTTCGAATTTGGCTCATCTAGCTTAGAAACCCAAAGTGCTATTCGCCAAGTTTCTCTGTCCCCTATTTATTTAATTATCATTAATATTATTTGTAATTCTAATTATATTTTAAAATTAATGAAACATTTATTTTATTTAAATGCCACTCTATTTTTTTTAATTTCAATATTTCATACTTCAGTGACTAAAACTTCTTGACTTGATGATTGCCCAATGAATGAAAAATTATTATTCTATATTTTTTCTTATTTTTCGAGGTGGAAAACTTAGGTTGAATATTACGCACTAACTCGTTTGCTTAGTAATTACTATTCTCTATTTTTGTTATACTTTTTTATTTTCAATATTTCACATTTCAGTAACTAAAATTTGACTTGATGATTTCCCAATGAATGAAAAATTATTATTCTATTTTTTTCTTATTTTTCGGGGTGGATAACTTAGGTTGAATATAACTTACTAACTTTTTTGCTTAATAATTACTACTCTCTATTTTTTAATTATTATTTTTTAATATTTATTATTTCGATAGGTTGAATATATTATTAATTTTTTTCCTTAATAACTAGTACCCTCTATTTTTAAAAATTTTTTTTTATTTTCAATATTTTATATTTCAGTGACTAAAACTCTTGACTTTTTGCCCAAAGATTGAAACATTACTATTCGATAGTTTATCTTATTCTTCGGGGTGAATAATTTGGGTTGAATATACTTACTAAATTTTTGCTTAATAATTACTACTCTTACTATTTTTAATAAAATAATAATTATTATTATTTTATTATTATTTTATTACTATTATTATTTTTTATTTTCAATATTTCATATTTCAATAGGTTGAATATACTTATTAAATTTTTCTATAATAATTACTACTCTCTATTTTTAAAAATTTTTTTTTTTTTATTTTCAATATTTTATATTTCAGTGACTAAAATTTCTTGACTTGATGATTTCCCAATGGTTGAAAAATGACTATTCTATATTTTTTCTTATTTTTCGGGGTGGATAACTTAGGTTGAATATAACTTACTAACCTTTTTTGCTTAATAATTACTACTCGCTATTTTTTAATTATTATTTTTTTCTACTCTTTTATTTTTTGTTATTTTTTATTTTCAATATTTCATATTTCATTAGGTTGAATATACTTATTAAATTTTTTCCTTAATAAATACTACTCTCTATTTTTTAATATTTTTTTTTTTTTTTATTTTCAATATTTTATATTTCAGTGACTAAAATTTCTTGACTTGATGATTGCCCAAAGATTGAAAAATGACTATTCTATATTTTTTCTTATTCTTCGGGGTGAATAACTTAGGTTGAATATTAAGTACTAACTTGTTTAATTAAAAAGTACCATTCTATATATTTTCTTAATTTTCGATTTGGGTAACTTAGATTAAATAGTACTTACTAATTTTTTTCTGCTTAAAAGTATATGTTAAATTAGTATATTTTATGTGTGCTCTGACACAGTATTTTTCTTTATACACTGCCTAAGATGATTTTTTTTATTTCCTCAAGGTTTTGTTTCACAAACTTAGGAAGAGGAAGAATTATGAAAATAAAATTTTGCTTGCTCATTATTCAGTTTATTTCATCCTTTTTAGTAATACTTTGAAAAGGTTTTATAGATTTAAAAGTATAACTAGTAAAATATATATAAAATTAAAATTATTATCAATTGAAATTTCGTACTTTTCTCATTTCAACTCCTTTTAAAACAAGCCTTTATTGAACAAATATTTTAATGTATCATTAGTTTCTTTCAATTTAACATTTTTCATATATTTAAATTTAAAAATAAAACTTTGAAGAAGAACATTCCATGTTAATACTAATCAAGAAAATAAGAGAAAATACTGATTTGTTCTATTTTCAACCATTCTTTCCATCTCTATTTTACCGAGAAAGAAAGCATGAAAATTTATCTGAAAAAAAAAAGAAGATATCTATGTTTGTCTTTCCTTTAATGTAATCTGTGACTAACTGCACATCCAGAAATACCCAAAAATAACTGAGCTGTCACCCAATCATTCTTTAACTTAAATATCGAATGAATTCAAAAACTGGCTTTATCGATACGACTCAATAGCCGTTTTGCTTTATAAAGATTCAATTGATTCGAGTCTGATTTGTGTAAACATTTGCAGCCATGCATTTGTATAAAGGAAGTTGATTTTTATACAGTTAACCTTACGCTAGTAATACTGTCCATCAACCGTAACGTTCCAATTTTATCCTTTCTACCCAGTCACCTTGTTTTTCAAAACAGTTGACGTTTTTCGATGTATTGTTACATATTCGTTCTTCCTGATCGTCAGCATTTCATGAGTTGGTACTGTAATCGGTTATTCGGACGTTGATCCTCTAAGCTTATGTGAGTCACCCACCACTAAATGCTCTCACACTAGTAGTCATATGTCCGTTTTCTGGAAAAGACTAAAAAGTTCATTTCTAACTGAACCGAATTGACTGCAGCCTAAACAGATTTTTATCAAAAATTTGGAATTCCGTCTTCAAAATTTTTCCGTTATATTCAGTGGAAACATCTATGGTGTGGATTTTATTAGAGGCATGTATCTTAATGGTAAGATGAACATTAAATATCTATAAAAAAGTTTTAAATATTAATGGTGTTTATTTTTTTTTTTAAACTAAATGGCATTTTCATATGTATAATATAAACAAATATGTATATTATATTTCATATATGTATAAATGGCATATCATATGTATAATATAGAAGTTATTACTTCTTTTATAGCACGACTTGCATTAAAAAGAAGGGAGATGACTCCATGCCCTTCATTTTATTGCAAAAAGGTGTCTGTGCCCTTCATTTTTTTTTTGCAAAAATGGATTCGTTCTCTTCATTTTACAGATAAATAAGGTTCATAAATGAAAAAAAGCTTAAGAATCCCTGTTTTAAAGTATGACATATTGTTTTTATGCTGAGAACTAACATTATTTTTCTACTTATTGGTGGCATTTGTGGCCTGTATCAATTAGAACGACTTTTTTTCCTCTGTTAAATGAGACAAACATCATTATTTATTTTCACTTACCTCTAATCAAATCTAATATTTGTCTAATAAATGTATGCAATAATTTATATACTATTAAATGTGTCTATGATTGTAAATATTAATAATGCGTTATTATCTATTACCTAACATTTTTATTTAAATAAACAATATGAGTATTTGCATTAGCAAATTTTGATTATAAAATGTGAATTATGCTGTATTTTATATTGTATTTTGCTATTATTTAATGCGATTAGAAAAGAAAAACCAAAAACACTTGTATTATTATTGTATCATAGTTTTTTTTTTTTTTTTTTGTCAATTACTTTTAATAAAAATTATTTACTTCGATTTTATTTTACGCATTTAAAATTTCTTAGGAAGGAGTCAATGCCCACTCTTTTATTGTTTAAAGAAGTCCGTGCCCTTCATTTTATTGTCAAAAAGAGTTCCATATCCTTCATTTTACTGACAAAAAGAAGGTCATGGATGATAATAATAAAAAGAATCCCTGTTTCGGTAGTATAAAATGTTGTTTATGCTGATAATTATCAGAAAACAAGTATTATTCCACTTTGTACTTCATTTTATTTAACATTGCATACTTATAACATTTTGTACTTCATATTATGAAGATTTTTTTCGTTTTTTTCTTATTTAAGGCATTTGTCACATGTATCAAATGGAACGATTTCTCTCTGTCCAGCATACTTTTAATATTGAAAATTTGAGTGTGCAAAGAAGTATTTAAAGTAGTTAAAAATAGAATTACATAGAAGATAGAATTTATTGAAGAGCAAATTACTTTTTTTTTTCTATTCAAAATTAATAATTTTATCGAAAAATTATAAGTATTGCTTATTGAATAAATATTAACATAATTAATAATAAAAAATTAAAATAAAATAAATAAATAAATAATAAAGTAAAAATAATTAAATTTATTTAAATTATTCTTAAATTTAAATAAATTTAAATTTTCTTTTTCTCTTAAATTTTTCTTAATTATTTTTAATTATCTTTAAATTTATTCTTTTTCTAAAAATTTAACTTCTTTGACTGATTTTTATAATTTCCATGCTTATATTTTTCATTTAATATTGAGTATATTTCTTTTTGAATTTTATATTTCAAAATGTATAGTTAATTTTCTACCATTTATATTCACGAAATTAAAAAAAATTAATAATAAATAAAAATAATTAATAATAATAAATAAAATAATAAATAATTAATAATAAATAAAATAATTAATAATTAATAAAATTAATAATAAATAAAAAATAATTAATAAAAAGAATTATATTATTAATGATGAACTAAAACTATGTTTCTTTTTCGACAGAAGACGAATATTCTTTTCTAAATTTGTTGTTTGAATTCAATACCCTTAACATAATCTAGATACGCCTGAAACCATTTTTTTTTCCGAGATAGTTTTATATCACTTAAACTCAACAGAATTTCTTTTTTTTTTCCTTTTTCCTCGATAAAGCTTACATTATTAGATACACTTGGATATTATTTCTGTGGTAACTGTTATAATTGCTTCTTTTGAATTTTAATAAGTGATTTTGGTTAAAGAATAGTTACTTATATTTTAAGCTAACTTTTTGTCTTTTCCAACAGATGTACGAAATTGGAAGAAAATATTTAATGAAAAGTTTTAATGTTGAGTGGCAAATCAAAATTTTGCTACTTTTTATATGTTGATTTATCAAGAGAGGTTGTGATTTTAAATAGAATTAGAGTATCTTAATACTTTCATCATATTTTTAAAAAACGTTTATAACAATTTTATTCTAATGGTTTAGAAAATTGATGACACTTAAATGATTATTAAAAAATACAGGCGCACTTTTTCATCATATTAAAAAAACAAAAAAGATCTAAATTACTCTCACCATTGTTATTTATTTAGAAAAAAAGTTATACAAGATTATATATTTTAAGAAAGGTTGAATTTATCGTTAAATTCATGCGATAATTTTCTGTAGATAGTTGATTTCTCACATAGAGTATTTGGATGAGATAGCATTTGTGCCGTTCTATCTATGAATAAAATGTTAATGTAAATAATAATTTGTACACTCAGTGTATGTAAATTTTATCAAATAGGATTTTTTAAAATTTCATATTTCTAATTGTAATATTTTCTTCCATTCTAGTTAACAGGAGAAGTGCAGTTGAACGTCTGGAAGAAACCAAAGCCCATTACGTGAAGACTGAAAGAGTACTGGACTGCAAGCAAAATTTTGAGTACAGTTCAAATTTACATGTCAGTACTGGTCCTCAAATAGATTTACTTCTGAAAGGCCGAGTTAAAAGCTTATATAACTGCCAAAAATATTATTAAATACGTTCAAAGCATAAATCTAACTGACAACAATACATCATCCTTTGCAAATGAATTAGCGCCGAAAAAATGTGGATCTTTCGAGACAAAATCGGAATTAAGAGAGTACTGCACAGTAAAGAAAAATAATCTTGTACAACGTGGGTACCATGATTTTACTGAGCAAAAATCAGATTTTAATTTAGATAGCCATTTGAAACCACCAAGCAGAGTAAGGAGAACTCTACCCCAACAACCATTATCAGATACTGCATGTTTAAATGTAAATAGCTGCGTACAAGTATCGTTGAATTCTGGTCATTTTGCAGCGAAAGAGATGGTTCTCACACAAACACTGAAAGATTAGACGTAAAATTTGACCATTCAGACTTTGAAGAAAATTCTTTGGAACCTTCAGATGAATCTTTCACCGTGGAGGAAGACGTTACAGAAATTGAGTACAAAAAGCAAAGCTCAAGAACCTCCGATTATGTGAGTCGGAGTTCGTCCTTCAAATGTTCCGTTTCATCGGATAGAGTAAAAAAATCTGGTAAAAAATTTTGAGTCGAAAATTGCTCATGTTAGTCCCTCAGCATCTGCCAATTCTAATTTTGGTGAAAAAACAAAACCAGTGACTCGCTCAAAGTCTGATGTCAGCTGTCGATTCTCAAAAAACAACTGCGTCGCTCCCGAACCAGACAAAACAACTGATACAGAATTGGAAAGATTTTTTAATACCATGGGCCTGGATAGCAACATGTTTAAAAATCTGACTGCTCCTCCCAGAAGCCCAGTTCATTTCTTTGAAAGCGTCAGCTCAGAAAATAGTGAAACAAATCTCTCGAGTGCGGGCAGTGAAGATTCTGCATTAGAAGTTCAGAAAGAAGGATTGAAGAACAGTGATCTCCAAAAACATGCACCGACAGAAACGTCAATTGTGGAGAAGAATGCCAGAGTTGTCAAATGGCTTTTATAACTGTCACAACGCATTAAGAAAAAAAATACGTCTTGAAAAATATTATTCCTGGTAAGTTATTTTATGTGATTTTAAATACATAAGTATTATTTGTTATTGTATTTCTATGATTGTCTTGAATATGTTTGAGCTTTCCAAGTCTCTAAACTACATTTAATTAATAGTCCCTTATTTTGAGTCATTTTTCGTTATCCTGGGGGTTTTTTTTTCTTCTGAAATTTCTTGTAAAATAGTACTACTTTTGTACCACTTTTAATATATATATTTATATTTTATCTATCTATATATATATATATTTCTCAAAACTAAGTTTTCTTTCTATATAGCTTTCTTTAGTTGTATTATTTTTAAACATATTAGCAATGTTTTTTTTTTTTGTATTATTTATATAATAAAGAAATCTAAATAACTCATGTAGTAAAAATACGTTGTTTTGTGATAGTTTTAAAAGTTATATATTTAACTTTTAAAATTATCACAAAGCACTACAATTTAAAAGAAAATAAAAATCTGAACTATTTTCTTTTTAAATAAAATGTGATTACTTGATTATTATTTTTAAGTTAATGATTTAATACATAATCATATAGTGTATTTTAATTACATATGTATATTTTTAAGAAATCATTTTGATACTTTATTTCAAATTCCTACGTACGTTTTCGTAATTTTCTACATTTTGTATATGATCTTTAAAATTTATCCCAATTACAAGTCGGAAGAAACTACATATTATTTAAGATGAATGAACAATCGATTTATTTTTTATACCAATGGTGTATATGATAAAATAATTGAACAGGATGCAGTGCGATATTTTAAAAATCAAGATTAATTTACTTAAGTTAAGATTAAAATATTACTCAGGTCGTCTCAAAATTCAACAAATTTTCATTTTTAAGTACTCTGATATTTCTTTGTATACATTCAACAAAGAGGTTTAAAATTTTAGGAAGTCAAAGATATTCTATATTTCACTAAATAAGGCAATTTTACTAATTTAATGTTAAAGATATTCAATAAAAATTACTTTTGTTTAATTCAGGAAGTTCGGAAAAAATACTTTCTTATTTTAACTTGCCCGACTTTTGGCCCGGTGACAACATGCGCAAGTAGCGTGCAGGATGGCAAGGCTCGAATCCGCTGGCTGCATTGTTGTAATCACTGCTTTAAGAAATGAAGAGACTCGATGGTGATTGTGACAATATATGTAAAAGTGTCTCTTATCAATTGTCAGATTGCATGGTAGGAATTTTCCTGATTTTCTTCCATACGACATGCAAATGGGAGAATCTACCTCTAAAAGTTCTCCTATAAGGCCCTGTCCTCTCTCATCAGTCGCCGTTGAGCTGTTCGTGGGATACATAAGCGGTACATGAGGCCCGCCCATGTTCAATAAAGAAGAAGCTATTTTTTTTTAAATTAGAAAATTGTTTATTTAGCTCCTTAATACGGATTTCACTTTTTTATGTATAATAAAACACGTTTAAAATTATTACTTCATATTCTACTCACTGAAAATGAATATCAAAAAGTTCAATAAAAGTCAAGTAAAACCAATTTTCATTATACTAACACTAATGCTAAATTTATACTTCAGAAAAGATTACTACACCAGCTTGGTAAATTTAATGTTAAGTTAGAAAAACATTAAATAAAATTATTGCTTATATACTTAGCACTGAGAGATAGTTTTCAGAATTTATTGAAATCAGTTAAAATAGATTTAATAATTTATTATTGTGTATTTAAATATGTTTTTAAAAAGTGAATTGTTTATACGTGAGATCGGATATTAAAGGAAATGATTCTTTTAATAGATTTTGGTTTTATAAATGCATATTTTTGTTATAAAGTATTGTGAATTTCAACAAACACTTCTTTAATTACATTTATTTAACTGAGCAGAATTGAGCAGATCTGAGCAGAATTTTTTATTGATTAAAAATAATAACTATTAGTTGATAATGAAAAAGTAAACAAATAAATAAGTAAATTAAGTTTATGTAACAGAAAGAAATAGAAAAAAACATAGTGATGAAGGAATTAATGTTTTTACTTTAAGGAATAGATAAAAATTTTGAAGTTTTCTGCTGTGGAATTCAAATAATTAAGTTATATATTTCATATAATTCAAAAGTCATTTTTGAAAGTTTAAAAATTGAAAATTGACTTTATTCAGCCATCGTTGCAAATAATATCTGGTAATTCTACATTAAGTAACAAACAGTTACATTTTATTTTTAAGTAAAAATGCTAAAATACTTCAACAAGTATACTCATCTAATATTTTAATATTTATATGACAAAAATTTGAGTTATTTATTCAGGAATTCCAGTTAATAATAATTTACTGATAGTTATTACAAATTGATTTGTTTTCATGGCATCAAGTCTAGTTTACAGAAAGCAAAAAATTTCCTTTAAATAAAATCACTGTAATATGCTGATAAATAGATCCATCTAACTGAATTTCTCCAGAACATATATTAACAAAATTTCTCGACTTCCGTAGTGAAAAAAATTATTACTTTAACAATTCTCCAACATTCAAATATTTTTCAAAAAAATCTGTCAGCTGATTATTTTTCTTATTGAAAAATATATTTCTTTAAAAACATTATTCGAGTCAAATAATTAATTATTTTATAAATCGGATTACGTACATGATTTGATTACTGATACAGATATTCCTTTTAACTAACCATACAAAATTTATTTACAGAAACAAATAAAAAGTAGGCAGTTCTACCGGATAACATCCCATATTTATTATTTTTAAGATATAAATTGGAGAAATATTTGTATTTATATTTCAGAAAACAACAATAACATTTCAGTCAGTATATTTAATTTTGGTACTTACGTATTAACGGTACCTTGGCGACAGTTGCGCTAATAAAGAGCACACGCGCCAACCGCAGCTACAGATTTGGCGGTTTTAAGTGGCACCAATCTATTCTATTTGTTTGGTAACCTTAGTAGCTGTTAGATTGGCGACACTTAAAAACCGCCAAGTCTGTCGCCAAGGTACCGTTAATACGTAAGTACCTTAATTTTTGATGTATTTTATTATTTTTATCAAACATCATATTGATTTTAGTAATATATCAAAAGTTTCATTTTCATTAATATTACGAATTATATACATACAACAATGTTTCTTATAAGTATGCAAAACATGTTTTTGAACAGACTAATTAATTTTCTAATACATCATTTTTTATGTATTAGAATGAATATAAATTCCTAATATATAAATTGTATAAAACGCTATAGATTTGTACAGCTCAGCCTTGATATTTGCTATTCAATAATCTTTTAAGAGCTCTGTACTAAAATGCATTTTTGTTTCTCTTAATAAATCTCAGATAAATATATTTCTTACTATGTCATTTACATATATTTCAAAATAAGTATCATTTGTTCATCTTGATTTAGTATCCTTTTTTTATTCGTTTGTAAATAATCAATTATAATATTTATCACAGCTAAAGACTGTTTTTATTTCGAAAATTCAGTGTCAAAAAGACATGCCAACATGTCCCTTGTGAAGATCGCTTACTAACTCTTTCCTCTGATTACCCTTGTCTCCAAATTGTCTATACTTTTTGTTTAAAAGGAAAAGAATGCATAATATTCACTGCTGTATCGGATGTATTTCATTATACATATTCATATTGATCTAGATTTTCAGTCATAGTTTCCACCGAGTCTACTCTCTTTTCAAATCATTAACTGAATGGACCCTACGTCCTCTTGCATGATAATGAGTGGCCCAAAGATCGTTTTATTAATTACGATTTACACAATTATTAAAAAACCTAGACTAAATTGTAATATTTATTAGTAAAAAAATAAGGAAAAAGGGATTTTTGAGATAACTGGTGATCAAAGTCTGCTTGCAGACCCGTGAAGCTTTAAAAAAAAAAACTCTTAATTAAATTGTTCTGCAAATTTTCGAATTAAAAATGTACATAAGAAAGTCAAAATTTGATTATTGTCTGTATTAGTGTTCAATAAATATTATTAAAAACAACAAGCGAATCCAATTGAAATTATCGAATCAAATTCAAAATAAAGAAATTGTTACTTTAAATTTTAGAAAAGATTTTTCTATTTTGTATATGCTTCTTTTATTATTCTGTTTCTGTATTATTCAAAATAATAGAATATTATTATGTTTCTGTTCTTCTATTATTCTATTCTCCTTTTATTATTCTGTTTCTGTTCTTCTGTTATTCTATTCCATTCTGCTTTTTCTATTATTGTTTTTCTATTCATATTTCTCATTCAAACTTCATGAAAGTAGTATTCTAGAAAATGAAATTGTTGAGTTTTAAAGTGATCAATGTATAGTAAAGAATAAAGGTTAATCAAAATTAACTGAAATGGTTAAATTTTCTACAGCGAAATTCAAGCTTTTATTATTGTAAAATTTTTTTAGGTTGCTAACCAAGTTTTGTTCTCAAATTTCAAACAGTTCCAGAGTTAACATCAATTTTTAATATAAAAACCATGCAGCCTAACTCATGATATGTCTATTATATTTAAATATAATTGGTAATGTTGAAAAATTTTAAGATTTTGATGAAAGATTAAAAGAAGGAACTTAATCCAATCTTTAGTTTGATAAAACAGTAAATATTTAAACTCTAGAAAATATTTTATTAAATGTTTACTAATTTATTGCTCTCTAGGTGCTGATTGTTTTTTCAGTAAACTGCTAGACTGGATGCATGATCCTTATCTACGTATTTTATTATATTTGTATGTAATTTATCATCAAAAACATGGTCCATTTTAAAATTGCGCCGAACAAAACAGATGTGGTTGTTGGTAAATAAGTCATTAAAATATAAAGTCTGTTTGGATTAACAAACATTTATGAAGAAAATATTTTGGTGCTGATATCAAATAAAGCAATGATTTTTAAATTTTGGTTTTTTATAAATATTTCATTTTGGGTTTTTATAATTATTTCTTTTTGGGTTTTATTTATTTCCTGGACAACTTGTTCCTTTGTTCTGCCAATGCAATTCTAGCTGTTCCTCTTTTGATATTTGTTTTGTCTAATGACTTTCAATTTTGTTGATACAGCTTATGCGCACTTTGGATCTTGAACAATTATTATTATTATTGTTTTTTTTTTAAATGTATGGATGTGAGGCCACTTCAGGTTTTTTTTTTTTATTAGGAATGTTATGATGGTTTGTTAACCAATTTGAATGAGTTTCTATGAAGCAAATGATATTTTACGCGTACGGAATACTGTCGTGAATTTTATTGTGCAAAATGGTAGTATTTCTGGTTCATTCCTTGACAGTTTTATTTTGGTTTTTCTATTGATATATTGATATATTGTGTTCTTTGTATATATTATATATATATATATATATCGAAAAGGTTTTGTTTTTGAGCGAAGGATGTAATATTCATAATGAAAATTTCTTTTTAGAAAATAATGTATCCACTTGATTTTGTTATAACTTCACTAAATTTCTTCAAACCGAGAAATTTGCTCTAACCTGTAAAAAACTGTCAAATATCCAATGATCTATCTACAGTAGGTGAACCTATTTTCAAGACGAATAAACATTTGATAAGTCTATATTTAGGATTTTCCGCATTTTGAATTTAAAATGAGAACGAAGCAATTTGTAGGAATGTGAAAAAAAATATGGAATAAAAAAAATTATTAAAAGCTTAAAGCCAAGCGGATGAAGGATTTAAAATATAATAATACGAGGAAGTCCAGAAAACCTACCAATATCTGTCAACCAAAGAAAATTTCAAAACCGAAAAGTATTAAATAGGAAGTACTTTTGTAATTTATATTTTTCTCTTCAAACTATCTATTCGTGGATTCACTGGTCGGTTTTCATGGATGAACGCGTAGGGTTTCCTCCATGTAGATAAGTAACTGCTTTATCAGTTGTATCCTTGTTTAGAAGACATGCTTCAATTCTTTTTAAGCGAAAATAATCAACTAAGTTATGGGCCTCAACAGTTTTCTTTCTTTTTTTTTTCGTGACAAAAAAATAATCATATACTAAGGGACAAATTGTGACTTGATGAAAAAATAGTAAATGACGAGGATACAATGAGGATGTTATATATTTATGTCAAAACAATGTAATTATTTGAATTTGTTTTTGCCATTGTTTACTCATGAACTTGAGAAAATTACTTTGTCATTTACTCGTGGCCCAATTTCAAAATAGAGAAAAAGCCAGTTTGGGAAGAAATAAATTTTAACAATAATTATAAAAATAAAAATAAAATATAGCTAATAAATGTAAAATATTTAACATCTTATTTGTTTCATAAATGCTTTATGATTAGAATATAACATTCTAATTAATTGATTTAATTTTGAAGAGTCATTTGTGCAGTTATGTTGAATAAAAGAAAAGTTTAGAGTTTTTTTTTTTTTTATAACTATAGAAAATTTAAAAATTCCTTATTTAATTTCAGTTTTTAATATAATAATAAAAATTTTCCTATCAATGAACTTGAAAATCGGTCAATAAGTTAACATACGTTATGAATAGTTTAATTGAAATATTTTTGTCGAATTGTTTAATTGAAACTTTTTTACTAATTCCCGTTTCCTGTTATTTTTGTTTAATAAATAAAATCCATAAAGATATAAACAATTTTAAATGTGCATATTATTACCTAAAATTAGTAGATTCCCGTTTTGAGGTGAAATGTTATATATACAGTATAATTTTTTCCAGTTCCAACAATCATAAATTCTATAATAATCTGATGGTTTTATTGCGCTATTCAATTTTGTATATAAAAAGAAGATTTAAAGAGATTCTTTTTTTCATGTAGCCGTAAAATCTGTTACAAAAATAAAAGCAGAATAAACCGACCCTAATCTTCTTTGCCTATGTAGCATATCCATTTCACATCATTCAGATGTAGAGCGATAAATGTTATTATTTTTTAATTCGAAATATTCTTAGCTTTAATATATCGAGAATACTTCCGTTTGCTGACTGTCATTAATACCGGAACAGGAACTTATTTGATTTAAAACTGGAGCTTACGTAAGAGATTAATGAAATTTTTGTACTGCAAAAAATGTTCCGTCATGGCTGCTTAACGTTATACCGTTCAACAGCTATACAGACAGTACATTGAACTTGAGTTATTTTTACCGAGAAGTTTCAGCGTAGTTAAAGTAAGTATAAACTGAAATTTATGAATTAATGCTATTAAAAAGTTCATGATCAAGCGGTCTTCAATAAAGATTAAACGACTTTTATTTATAGGCATACTAGCTGTTTACCCGGCGTGGCCCAGTTGGTTTAGCATTATTAGAATAATTAGGGTTATTTATGTTTGACATTGTTAGGGCAATAAAATAGCATACATTTATAGAATTAATTGAAAAAGTTAAATGAAATTGTCACATTCACTCATTCGAATAGAACTACAATCCTGTTAATAAAGACTCTCCTATTTTACTGACACTGCAGTGCTGATTTTTCAGCAATTTTTTTTTCAATTCCTACCATTAGTTCACACTCTCCCTATATATATCTTGTTCAAATTTTCAATCGTTCATAAAATACTTTTTATTCATCCATTCGAGTTCAAATACATATTTTGAAACTTGCAGTGGAGTTAGGAGACTGTGACCACTCAAGTTCAAATACATTTTTTTTTTTTTAACTTGTAGTGGATGACACTGGATATTAATACAGTTTTCTCAAATATTCATTCAGTAATTAAATGTAATTAATTAATTTTAGTTTTTCTTTTAGATTTAAGTTGCATGTATCTACCAATAAATGGTGCCAGATAAACTTAAAAAAATGAATGAAAATTATTTATAAAGGACTTTTGCAATATGGTGAAAAAAAAAGTAGGAATTGGCTTTAAAAAAATTTATATTACTTGTTTCGAATTAGATGATTAGCATCCCGTTGATTAGCTGGCGGTACCCGGTACCCGACTATTGACTATGGCGGTACCTGACTACATGAAATCAAGTATTTTTAATTTTCATTCATGGAATGAAATTATTCATGAGTATACCCATTATGTCAAATTTATAACCCACTTTATTTTCCTATAAAATTACTATTAAATTCTATTTTTAACAAACACTCTGATGAAAAAAATTGTTCACGAGAATTTTTCGAGATTTCGACTGTTTCGAGGTTAGTTTTGGTAAATTTTACAAGAGGATAAAGTGCAAAAAGAAGTCCTCAATCGCAGATACAAAATACTGATATATTAAGAAATGTGGTTTGACAAATTGTTAAAAAAAATATTGTGAATAAACATTTATAAATTAAAAAAAAAAAAAAATTAGAAAAGTGAATATAAATATGTCTACATAACAGAATATTTGAAAGAAACAAAAATATATTTTAAAAATAATACAATCGCATAAACTAAAAAAAATTTAATAGGTTAAACAACATTAGTTTAAACTATTAACTTTAATTTAATTAATTTTTTAACAATTTATTTTAAATTTAAAAAGTTATTAACTCTAGTTGCTAGATGGCATAAAACGGCTTTGTTAATTTTTTAGTTACTTTGGGATACCGTACATGGATACACACAAACATTCATTTAGATATATATATATATATATATATATATATGCATATAAATGATGCTTTATTTGAAGGAAAAACACACACACACACAATTGTAACCAGTATCTTACCAGATAGCTAAAAGTTTTCGTAAAATATATATTTTTATTTTACAACTATTCCTATTATTATTTTCCTTCGCTAAAATTTATTATGAATTTCACATTATACTATAATAACAAGCAATAACTTTTCTTCAGGGCTTGACAGAAAATTTGATATGCATGAGCAAATCTAACGATCTCAATCTCCTGGAAAAATCTGTTGTTATTTCATCTCTTTTTCATTATCATGATTTCTTTAAAATGTAACAAGTTGTTTGTCTAAAATGTTCGTTTTTTATGCAGTTTTTTAATAGAAATTATTTAGATAGCATTTACATGTAATTAAAAATGTATAATATGAAAATTTAATTTAAACTGTTGAAATGGATTTCTTTGATACTTTACAGTCTGATTAATTATCAAAGAGGTATCAGTATTTTTGACGCTAAATTATTACATTTAGGGCAATTTCTAAGTTCCTAATTCAAAATTATTTCTGTTTATGATATAAAAATTTATATAAATCAGAGGTCAAGAACTTAATATACATTTTCTGTCTATTAGAAATGCCTTGTTATCCATACTCTACTGAGAACAATACTTCATGAATTTATCATCGATATAACACACTAATTTAAATAGTTGAAATACATTTCTGTGATACCTGATAAGTTATCAAAGTTGTTTCCGTATTTTTGACGCTAAATTATTATTTTCAATGCAATTTATATTTTTCCGAATTCAAAGTTATTTCTGTTCATAATATGAAATTTATAAAATTCAGAGCTCAAGAACTTAGAAAAATATATTTTCTTTCGATAATTTTAGAAAATGCCTTGTTATCCATATCATTTTTTACTCTATTCCAAACGATAATTTTATGAATTTATCATCAAGATATGCCTTGTTAAATCATTTTTTACTATTCCAAACGATAATTTTATGAATTTATCTTATTGTTTCTTTAATGTTGAAACCTTTAATATAATTTTTTCAAAATATTAAAGGTATTGCATGATAACTTTCGTGGGTTTTTTTTTTTTTTTTTTTTTCTTTCTTTCTAAAAAATAACTTCTATTCCGTGCTTTCTATATGCTAATAAATATTTAATAATAATAATATAATCATATAATAATAATTATATCTTAGACATGCCAGTATTAATAATGTCTTCGTATTTTTTCAGGCTTCAAACTTGGAATAACGTTCACTTTCGGAAGACTAGCAATGAATACAATTCGGTTTGCTGCTTTGCATGTTTATCTTGATGTTTAGGCTGTTAACTTCATTTACAGATACAGAGAGCTTTGCCTGGTAAAATAGCCTAGTTTCAAACCTGAAGCTTCACGAAGATCACTTGAACTGATCTATTGCGACCTAATGAAAGGTTTACTGTATTTCAGATTATGTAAAATAGTTACATTTTATATAAAACATTTTACATATGTACAAGCAGTGCTTGAATTGGGAAAAATTATTAAAAAGACTGTCAGAAAATACATTATAGGATCAAAAATGCTTTCAAAGACCTGTTGCATATATATATAAGCAACCTTTGACACTAGTTTGTTTTTAGTTTAGCCATTGATTAATGCATTTTTAGTTTAAAGTTAATCATTTCAGAGACGTGTTCAGTGAAAAAACAAAAGTGATTTAATTTTTTGTTTAATTACATTTTATATCGACAGCTATTTAGTGTACCAGAAAAATCCCCATATAAATATAAAATTAATTATTATAATATGCAGGAATCCGTTGAACATATTCATATCTAAATTACCTCGTGAATGGTAAATTACGAATAGAAAGATTTCATTAATTTAGAATATACCAGTTCTTTACATTTTCACAAGTGCAGAGAGATGGTCTTACAAAATTTTTTAAGGATTTTTTTAGTTTTTTTTTTGGGGATAGTTACCTATACAGTCTAACTTTTACAATATTTCCAAAACAATATTAGTAAGCAAAATAAAATACCATTAGTACTAAATTATTACGATATATTTAAAATTTCTGTTTGTAAACTTATTTTTTAACTTCATTCGCTAGTAAATAAAGATTTTTGCTAATTAATTAAGAGAATTAATCCTGAAGCTCAACTATAATACTAAATATAAATTAATTATTTAGTAATAACAATTTTATTATTATTTTGTTTACTTAAACATAAAAATAATTAGGAAGCTATATTTATAAAATAAGATTATATATATATATATATTTCCTTTTCTTAAAAATTTAGCTGAAGGGGATATAAATTTATCCTCTAAATACTGATTATACCTTTTGAATTCTATTACTACTCACAGTGTACAGTTTTAGTATAAAGCTCCGTTTTTCATATGATTCTTCTGCATGGAAGTTCAAGTAATTAATGTGAGAAGACAGTTCTATTAGAAAGAGCAGAAACAATTTTAGTCCAATTCAAACACTGCAGTAGAATATTTATGTAGCTCTATATTTCAGTAGCTGGTGAGCTACTAAATTTTTAGACTTAAAATGAGCTTTATCTTAGAGTGCTTCCTGTAAAGTAGTAATCCTGTCCTATATTATTTTTAATGACATTGTTTAGACTTCCATGAAAAAAAAAATATTCATTTTTATCTTTTTATTATTTAACATTCATTTTTATCTTTTTATTATTTAATATATATTTTTATCTTTTCTATTTTATTGTTCAGAAAAAAAGAAAGCCAATTATGTTTCGAAATGTGCTTAGAATATGTTCATATGTATTCATGCTTATCAATTTATCTATGCATGAATGTGAATATATATGATGAAACATATACGATGGAACAGCTTAGTAAATGATCAAATTCTTTTTAACGATATTTATAAGTCCAACTACATGATTTTTAGAATCCATACGGTCTATAATTATTAAAGATAGTTCGAAAAAGTTTTATTTAAAATATTTTTAAAAAGTAGTGCGGGCTCCTAAAACAGATAACATCTCCTGTCTCGAAATCTGCCAGTAGGCAAACGGCCTTGGCCCAAAATGAGGCTGTTGAGCCACTGATGATGATGATGATGACGAGTGTGGGCTCCACTTATCTACTTTTCTCTGCCTTCATAATAAAGATGATAATAACAAATGACTGAAATTAATATTGCCACCCTGAAAGTACAAAACTTTAGTTGCAAAGAAATAAACTTATATTAAACAATATATTGAGAAATTATTAATATAAATAGTATGTAAAATAAAACAATATAAACTGTTTTATTTTTATGTTTAGTTATTTAAAGAAAATACGGAAAATAAATGCCACTTAAAAAAGATAATCACATAATGATTATATTTTTTTAAGTGGCATTTATTTTCCGTATCTTCTTTTAAATAGATTGCATAGATTTCAAACAAATTGTCAAGAAATTTTAAACACTAAATTTTAGAGCTTACAATATATATGTAATATATACTTCTTTATAGATTCAAACGCAACATCTATAATAGATTATGTAATTTGTAAAGTTTTTGGAATTTATGAATTTCCCATTATTATTTCAACAATGCTGATTTAAATTACTAATACATTTCATTACCTGCTTTTATTGGCGTATCTTTTTAGATAGCAGTAAAATCTAATTTACAAAATTATATTTTAGTGCTAAATTTTATCATTTGCATACAATTGAAGCAATTATAGCGTATCGCAGAGTAATGTAGATTTAATATTTTAATGATAATTCATTTTAACTTTCACGTATTTTATGATTCATTTATTTTAAGAGTTAAAAAAAAAAAATAGTTAACAGTTTTTTTCCATATGGGATTATCAAACATTATATTGTGCGTAATTCTTAAAATCCACTTAAATTTAAGGGTAGAAAATAACATGTGATTGGCTTTCACAAAATATAGTTCAAATATAAAAAACAATAGCTCAACTAAATTTGCAATTTAAATTTTAAAGTTCAATCGTAACATGATTGCTCAATAAGTGAAATCTGCTTAAAGTAGTTATTTTATTTTAATTATTTCATATTACTGTATAATGAAACATAATTTCAAAATGCTTTCCGTTATCAAACGTATTAGCATAAATAGACATATGTATATATACATATTCGTTTTTAAATTCTGAAAATTTAAAAAAATATTTTTAAAATCACTTGAGAAATTATATATATAATTTATCAAGCGGATTTTAAAAACATTTTTTCTCGTAAAGTTTCAGAATTTAAAAATGAATATATATGCTTAAAATAAAATATTCAAGTTTTATTGCAAATCTTTTTAAAATGCTCAAAAGAATGCTTAATTTTAGAGCTTCTTAAATTAATCGACTGTTTTTTGTCATTGATCAGTGCTAATTGGTATAATGGTTTATATCAATATTTATTCACTTATGGATATTTTGTGGTGATAGACTTATGATAATTATACAGTATTAATTATTCTGCTCAGTTTATATGAAATGATGTTATCGTAAACTATGTTTAATCTGATATAAAACTTGTTATTTATGTATTTACTATAGAGAATTCATCAGCACAATTCTTCAAATGATTTTTGGATTTATGTACATAATTAGTTATTGGGAAGTTATGTAATGCATTATGTGTATTATGCAATGCAATTGTTATAAAAATATACTTAACACATAAAATTTTATTATCAAAGATTTTTAGATCAATGCTCAACATATACAGTGCAATGTGCCAAAACTGTTATTTCAATTTAAATAATAAATTAAGTCTTAAAAATAATATGTATACATTTTTATATTGGTACATATTAAATTTAATCAAAATTACTAATTTCTCTGTCGAAATATTTTTATTAAACTATTACGAACTAACACATGAATTATTATAATAATAATGGTTAAAATTATTTTATAATTTGGCTCAATCATCAAAGTAAACATTAAAATCAAACACCCATAAAAACATAGCATATTGTTCAACTGTTACTATTACTATGCTACTTGTTCAGTCCTACATTTTTAACATCTTTGTTTCGATTATTTGGTTTTGTAGCTCATTCATACACATTGTTATTTCTATTTGATTCATATTTCAAATGTGAGGTTTCAAAAGAAAAAAATGTATACAAAACTAAATAATAGCAATGTAAGTATAATTATCTTAACTTGCTTAAATGCTGAACATCAAATTTATTCTTAAAAATGGATCACGTGAAATAATTTAATGTTAAAAATAGTTTCGACAAGAATATATCAGTAAATTTAATGAATATTAAAAAATAATATTTCTTGCACACTTAATTTCTTTTGAATTTTTTTAGCCTCAAAATTTGATCTTAATTCATAATAGAATTCTGAATCATATATAAAAATTATATTTTACACTATTGCATACATAAAAATTAATCAACTCAGACAAAGAGTTGATTCATTGACTTTGAAACTGTTTATGTTATAAAATATTTACAAGTAATCCAAATAGTTTGTTTCCCATTTCTTATTCTCATTTAGAATAAAATGTTCAGTAATTTCTCTGTGTCACAAGTGCATTCAATACCATGTGTTCATGTTAGACAGTGTGTTCACTTACTTAAATGGAGATTAAGATTGTCGCCAGATTCTGTAACAGTTTAATGTAAGTTTCGATATTATGAGTGATGTTTACAGTTAGAAAAAATAATTAAGAATCAAGTTTGATGTTTGTCTTAATCTGTGTACGAAATTTGTCTTGTTCTCATGTAATGTTTGAAATTTCTGAGATTCTTTACAGCTGAGCTAGAAATGTGATATTTATTGAAAATATAAAACTTTATCTTGATGTAAGTAATGTATAGAACAGTAGCATATCTTTAATGCTAATAAAATAGATTTCTTTAAATGCTCTACCGTATTATTGAATGTTTCTTTTAATTACAGATATAGCAAATATTTTTTTTCCATGTACACAAGGCCCCTAAACATGCAAGTCTCAGCCAGAATGTCTAATTCCTTATTTCTGTTTATATAGTTTTGTTAAGTGTATTTACAACCTGCTGTAATTTATGCAAACTACTAGTGAAATCTTCTAAGTTTGCAATAATATCTTTTTTCAGTATGGATCATTAGCAAGAAAGAATACTACACCCTTTTCTACCATACATGTAACCTTATTCGTTTATTGGAAAGTTATATCCTTTTTATGTGGAAGACTGTAAAAATAGTAAATTTCCTACAGAAAAAAAAAAAAATTATATTAATAATCTAAACAGAAGTTTCAAATACATTTTCTCAATATAAATGTAAGACACAAAATATAAGTCAATTTTATTCATAAAATAAAGTCGATTATTATCTATTTTATAAAATATAAGTCGATTTACAAACTTATATACGATTTAAGTTTGTAAAATAATTTTGAAAGTGAAAATAAGAGTTTAAAAAATTAAAAAAAGACATTATATTAAACTTTATACAGTCACTGAAGTCATCTTGTGGAAATTATAAGATAAGCAATTAATGTTTATAAAAGAGGTTTATTGCAATTTTTTTCAATAAATAAACAGGCCAAAATAAATAAAATTGTTAATTAAATAAAGCAAAATGAAATGATCATTCTATTACAAGTAAAAAATGACTTTCTAAAAAAATGTTTTTGAAATTATTTGTACATACTTATCATTTCCTACCCAGAGAAAACGTTCCATGTAAATTTGAACAGTATAGCAGGAAACATTACTGATACTACTGAAATTTTCTGAACTACAAGTCAAATTTTCATTTATTGTCCATTATAAATTAATTTAGGACATTTATCCTGTCTTTCACTCTCAAAATTTTATTTAACAATTAACGACTTCCCACATATGAGTATTAAATCAAATGTGTCTTTTCTTAATTACAATTAGTAATGTGTGATTAATTAAAGTAATATTAATAACTAAAAATATTTCCGATTCAATCAAATTAAATCTAAATTGACATTAATTTAGTTTACTATTATAATGATTAAGTTTAAACATTATATTTAAATTCATCGGGGTTTTTTTCCCGATTCCAAATTGGTTGTTATACTATTTTAAATATCAAAATAGCAGTGCTTCGAACAGAAAATGCATTTATTGAAATGGTATGGAAAGAATCAAAAGTACATAATTTCCTGTTCAACCAGCTCACATTATTGATTATTGAAAGGTATGGTTTGTCATTTTGCAATCGGTGATCACTAAACATCAGGCTAATATTATATGCTAAATATTTATACGATATATGCATATGATAATATTTATAGGTTTTAGTATGCTTATACAAGATTACAATGATCAATTCTGATTCTAAGTAATCCTGCACATAATTGTCAGTTAGATAAAGAACATATTTGTACTTCATCTGTTGATATATTATTAGCTACTATTAGAAATCAAACAATGTTGAAGAAATTGACTTAATGTTTTAATGAATTGTATACAATTATTGCTTAAAAGCAATGTAATTTGTTCTATTATATAAGTAATTAGCGTTTATCTACACTGCGTAAAGGAAAAAGAAGTTGTACGTTATGCATATAATATTTCAGTTTGGGGGCATGGAATTTGTATGTTATACACTGGTGTGCAAAACTTAAGCAACAATGTAAAAATTTAGCAGATAGCCATGCAATTTCAGAAAAGGAGGTCTGGAGATCAGTACAATGAACACGTAAGTCAGTAGAAACGTCATGCGTATGCAAATATCAGGAACGAAACGTCGGAGGCGACGTGAGCGTACGCAAAACGCGTGATGTCGGCGCGCGCAGCTCAACAGTAGAATAAAAGGAAGGACGGAGACGCAATTCAACATATTCGCTGCAAGTGCCAGTGAGTCAGTTCGTGAAATAAGGCTAGAAGAAATCACCTGGACGACTTCCCACGTGGAAGAATGATCGGAAAGCTGGAGGAGGGGCGTACTGTCACCAGTGTAGCTGCAGAATTCGGAATCAACAAAAGTGTCGTTTCGTTGCCTTGAAAGCGTTCCAAACCACAGCTACAGCTGTTAGAAAGGTTGGTGGTGGCCGCCCGAGGAAGACAACTGCAGGGGATGACCGATATATCGTCCTGCAGGCGAAAAGGCCGACAGCACTCATCAAGCGCCATTGCTCAGCAACTCTGTACAGCAAAGGGGCGACAAGTGTAGCGGTTTACTGTGGCCAGACGCTTTCAAAGTGTCCCTATTCGCCTGTCGTCCTGTACGCTGCCTCCCGTTGAAAGTTGACCGACGACACCGTTTACAGTGGTGCAGAGAGCACAAAAACTGGACAACTGATCAATGGAGTTGTGTCCTCTTTACGGATGAGAGTCGGTTCTGTACCGGAAGCGATTCTCGACGCGTTTTGATTTGGAGAGAGGTCTGGACCCGGTTTTATTCCAGTAACCTCAAGGAAAGACACCGTTACGGTGGTTCTGGAGTTCTTGTCTGGGGAGGCATTTTGCTGAAAGGGCGAACTGAGCTCCACGTTTTCGACAGAGGGTCTGTAATCGGGGATGGAGGAGATACTCCTTCCCCATGTGCGTCTGTTCCGAGGTGCCATTGGCCCAGACTGCATTTGGATGGCAATGCACGGTCACATCGGACTCTTGCTGTTGAGGAGCTACTGGAAGTGAAGATATCACTCGAATGGATTGGCCAGCGTACTGCCCAGATTTAAATCCCATCGAACCTGTGTGGGATGCTTTGGGGAGATGCATTGCAGCACGCTTACATCCTCCGGAGAACACACAACTCAAACAGGTGCTGATTGAGGGAATGGGCACTCCTACCGCAAGAAATGTTGCACCAGCTGGTTCAGAGTATGCGGAGACGGTGCGAAGCAACCATTGCAGTGAGGGGAGGGCATATCCCATATTAAGGAACATCTGCTTGTTGTTCTTCCTCTTGGATAGACAATCATAAATCACGATACTATGCGTTCAATAAAGCTTGTTTTTGTTTGATTCCATACCGTATGCATTGTATTCCTTTTTCAGCGCCGATGCTTTCGTCATTCTTTACGTACATAATATTCTCTCATTTCTGAATGTCATGTCTCTCAGATGATTTTTCGTGGAGTTATGGCAAAAAAACCCACCTGTTGCTTAAGTTTTGCACACCAGTGTACATATGATAATACAGTTTAATATTCTGGTATAAATATTTGAAAGCAGGAATGCACTGATCACCGCTCACAACACCATGCATTATTTTAACTTTAGCAGGCAAGAGGATTCTGTTGACATCTAAAAGCATCTTTCAAATCAGATATAGTTCACGGATTAAATGCATAGACTTTGGATTTCAGGTATCCACATAGCCAGAAATCTATTGAGTAAGATCGGGGACCTTGGCGGTAAGAGAAATGGCGGGAGATAACTCCGTCACCAAACTGTTGTGTTAAGAAACGTTTGGCAGAAAACTCCACATGTGAGGGAGTGCCACCTTGCATATGCACGACGTTACATTTAGCATTTCACAGTAAGGGTACCTTTACCTTACCTACCATGGTACGTGATTCAGTGCTATCCTCCATTTGCCGCATGCAAAGTGTCGTCGTGTGTAAAAGAGGTCACGTGGAAAATTAGTGAAATACATTAAAATGTTTTGCTTTCTGTTGCCTCATTGGTTGTTTTCACTTTTCTTTTAAGACTGTCTAGCGCAGGCTATTTTGGTACAACAGATACTGTTTCAACGCTATTTATGATTTTCACAACAGAGATCCCATTCCAATAATTTTCGAGAATTTGTCACTGTAACCGTAACTCTTAAAAAATTTTTAGTTTATCCCTAATGTTTGCATATGAATCGCCTTTCTACTGAATTGGGTCTTCATCCTCCATTTTCTACAATTTCATGACAGTCTGCTTAAATATATCATTGCTTAAGTTTTGCACGTCAGTATAATATATGCAATGGTGTTCAAAATTAAGAAAATTTCTACTTTTGGTCGATATATCCAGAGTTTCTGAACACATTCTAATGAATTAGGTATGAACATAGGTCGAAATAATACAAAAAATAACCACAGTTAAAGTAACACTGAACACTACAAAAAGGTTAAAAATATCGAACATACACAAAAAGCGGTTAATACAGGGTAAGTCCTTTTCTACAGCTATTAAGCTCTTTAAGTGGATTTGCACTGGGAACCAGGCACATGGGGGCCCGGTCCTACTCCTCAAGCAACACTGTTTTCAGGCCCTGAATGGTTCTCTGAGGCGAGAGTTGCAATTGTCCATCTAAAAACGTCCCAGATATACGTGATATAGTTTAAACCTGGAAATCTGGCTGTCCAATCTATAAAGCGAATGCCTTAATTTTCCAGAAATTTGTTGACTCTATGCAGACGTATGTCATGGCCCATTAAAATGAAACCATGGTCAACTGCAACCTTGAAAAGGCGAACATAGAGATAAAGGTATTATCCTTAAATTTCACAGCAGTCAGTCAATAACAAAGGGAGTTTTATGCACCCATTCAAAACGATGCCTGCACAAGTAATCAAACTTTCGCTGCCATAATGGTCTGGTCTTCGGAGGTTGAAACACAGGTAGTGAGTAAAGAATCTGGTTGATTTTCCATGTAACGAAGACTAACATTAAATGTAGGCAAGCCTTCTGCATGAGAAATACCAAAAAGTTTTCCTAATTTCAAAAAGGCGTCCTACTTCTAAAAATTCTAGAAAATAATATATTCACTGGTCAGAGTCATATATAAAAAGGCAAAGCTGGCCACACTTCTCAGAAGCTAAATTCACTAGGCCAACACAGTTTGCAGGTAAAGTAGAAACAGTAAAAACTCCAAGAATACCTTGAAGTCAATAAAAATAGTCTGAAGAATATACAATACAAAAATAATATTAATTTAATCCTCCTCAGATTAAAGAGATTCTGTTGTGGTTATTGTTGCATATTACTCTGAACACTTTAATTTTGCATTGCAATTTATCCTTGCAATTTAATATTATTAAAAAAATGAATAAGTTTACAAAGCTAATATGATGTTGAACAATACAAAAAGGAGGGGGAGATGCTGAAAGGAAAAAGTTAAGTACTATTATCAATATACCTGCAGATAACAAAACTTTAAAATAAAAACAAAAGAATTAAAATACCTGTCATTAAAGTATCAAACATTATATTTTTAAAACAAATGTAAAAGTATCAATTATAATATTTATCTAGAAAACAATGGCAATTATAGTTGCTGTGAATAATATTGCCTCTGTTGCCAATTGTTTCACACAACAGTAAATTATTAACTCCTAAAGAAATATACTTTTCTTTCAGAAAACTTGAATAAAAACCCCCAAGATTTACATTATGCAAAAATTATACTTTAACTTATATATGTAAATGAAAATCGTTGATAATAAATTAAGAATGATAGTATTCAAGGTTATAAAAAATGTGTATAAGTACTTAAAACTGGTTTTCCTTTAACAAGGTATCAATTTAAATTTTGCTGTTAATATAAAAAAATAAAATGCAACTTTAGTATTAGTTTTATATTTTAACTTTATTGCTATAATTTCAAAAAACAAATATTATATTTTGCATATTTATTAATAAATAGTTACTTTGGCATTTAATAAAAAAAAATATAATTTCATTTATAAATTAGAATATGAATGAATAATGATTATTTTTAAAAGTAAAATATTCAGCTAAATAAATGACTTCATAAATAAGTATCTATTATTATAATTCAAAATTTAATATAAAACTGAATGAACTTATAAAAAGTTTTTATTTTTTAAAGAAAGTTTGAAAAGTACAAAAGGAAAAACTGTGTAAGAAAATTATATACCAATTGCAACAAAAAATAAAAATTATATTTTGAATAAATAAGAATTAGTGAAAATTTCTAAATGATAAATTAGTATAAATTATTTAAATACAAAAACATGAAATCATTTTATCATAGTCAATAATTTTTCCATAATAATTATACTTTCAGCACATTTCAATATTAAACATGTTGCATTACAACAATTTATATTTAATTAATAATTATAAGCAAGAGATTTATCTATCCATCTGTATACTTCAAAATTTAAAAATTTTAAAACTAAGAAGTCCAATTTTTTGAATTTTGTATTTTTTTACCAGGCAAGTAGTCAAAACTAAGAAAAAAAAATCTTATTACTTAATTAAATTATTATTGTTCATGCCAGTCATTCATTTATTGTTAAAAAATTATATCAAAGCTTATATCACCATTCATAAGTTTTGTATAGAATTTTTTTTTTCCCTACTAATAATTCCTGTTTGATAAATTTGCTCCAGAAGATGTGTATGCTTGCATCTAATGTTTTTATGTTTCACTCGCATTAGATGTTTTACACTTGTGATAGCATAGAAAGATTGCATTGATAATAATTGTCTGAAATATATGGTTTCCATATTCATCAGCTTAATTTCATATAGATTTGTGGTTTGGTTTGTCGCTCTATGGTCATTTGTAGCACACTTTGGGCTAATTAGACTGGGACCTTCAGTTTAAAGTGGATTCTGAACCACAAACAAACATCCATGCCCCTACCAGGATTTGAACCTGTGGAACCAAAGACCAGAGTGCTGGCCAATTGGCCATCAGGCTGCTAATTTAATATACAAGTTTGCTAGCAATTTATTATCATGATAATAACCAACTTATTATTCCTTCGATTTAAAAAAGATTTAGTTTATTCAAATTAAGAACATTTTATTTTTATTTTTGTTAGATTTAACTATTTTATATAGCAGATATGTTCTAAGTTTTTATGTTTTTCAAAGTAACATTTTCAATACACCCTTATTTCAGCTAAATTAAAAACTAAATAAAATGATCGCAGAGTTACCAAGAACAATTTATTACAAAATGATCCACATAAAATACAGTTACGCACAAAAATACTTTACTAATATGATTTTTGAGCTTTTATAAAACAATATTATTTCTACATATAAGATTATTAGTGCACTGTTTACATTTTATATAAAAAGCTCAGAAGGAGTAACAATTGTTTACCTTTTTTTTTATTGATAAGATATGATCTATTAATTATTTATAACTGAAAAATAGAGGAAAACAATATAAATTTAAATACATTTTTTAATAAACTATTTTATATATTTCATGTTTCACTATTGCAATGAAAAAAAAAAAAAAAGAAAGAAATACAGTGATTTCATTTATTATGCAACTTTTATAACTTGTTTCTCTTTTTTTTTTTTTTTTTTTTTTTTTTGTTACAGAAACAGAATATTGGCATCTATAATCAATATTTTCAATTTGTTTAACTTAAAGCTATGCAAAACATGAATAACTAACACAAGTATGTTCTTGACTCTTTTTGATTATTAATTTTATTGCAAATAACTGAAAAAAAAGCAATAATTTTTGTAAAATGAGTTTTCAGTTGGTATCAAGCAATATGAAAGCAAAATTTACTCATATATTAAGCAAGGAAAATGATATCATGATAAATAAGGACTATTTCAATAATTTTTCATAATAATTTCATTTTTATAATTTAATTAATTTCAATATAAACTAATTAAAATCAAAAACAGAAAGAATTTATACTCTGATTATGGTCTTTAACATTATATTTTATTAAAATCCTATTAAGTCTTTTTTAAATTGAAAGTAAAAATCAATAGAAAATTATCAAAAATTAATAATATACAGCAACCATTATGAATATTTTTCATAAAATGCTTATTTACTTCAAAATAAAATTTATTAATTGAGTATTATGAAATTAAAATTATTTTATATTTCAGATAGATAAAATGTAGTGTTGTCATTAAAAACCAATTTTTCCTTTCTTTTATTTTGCAGCTTCACAGATTATTTCTCTCTATCTCTACTGCAAATATTGGATCTACAGTTGTTTAATTTTAATAATTCAGGCAAATTAATAACAAAATGAATTCAAATGAAAAAGCACTAAATTATCAAAAGGTAAAGGACAACATGAAAAATATTAATTTAAAAATGCTTCATGTTGATGAAGAGTTAAACAATTTATTCAGACACATCTATTAAGACACGTTAAGTCTTAAAAAAAAATCAATATGTTTTTTATAAAAATTGCAGCAACCTTGGTTTTTAGAATTTATTTTACTGTACATTTTCTCATTATATTACATGACTTAGAAACAATTTCGTTTTCCAAAACATAATTTAATACAATGAAAAATCACCTTATTTGCTAACATATAAGTAAAATAAAACTATTTTAAATAGTAATTAAGAAAATGTATTCAAATTAAATACAATGCAAGTTTCTTTAACAAAAACTTTTATAAAAAATGGAATTTAGATGCCTTTCTAGTCTGCAATTAGTACATAGTATGATTTAATTGCCATATTTCCTGCATTATAAATGAGCCCAATTTTCGGTGGTAGAAAAAAAAAATCTGATATGACTTGTGCTTCAACACTTGCTTTCTTTGATGCAATATTAACCCTTGTATTTGTACCTGCGATTAAAATTTCCTACTAGCATAAATTTTTCACTTTTTAAGGACATTTTTAATGTCAGAATAATATGAAACATTAATATATATCTAACAACAGTTATCTGGAAAAAAGATTTGTGCAAATAAAAATACTGATGGAAAAAAATCTAAGGCATTTACTAGAACATATTACAGGAAAATAAACAAATACATAAAATAAACAAAAGTCATCTGAAAATATAAAAACATTTATTGATATAAAAAGAAAAAAAAAATATTTGAAAACTTTTATTTACTTGCACACATTGACTTCTTTTTTCACATAATTACTGCAATCTTTCATGATCTGCAGTCTGTATAAATTAATAATTTTATTTACAAAATATCTGTTTTTATTTACAATCTAAGGTTTCGTTTTTTATATTCAAAAACTTTTTTTGAAAGAAATTTTTTTAAATTAATTTTCACAGAAAATTCTGACTAGAAAGAATCTACAGATTGCAGTTGGAAGCACTTAATCTGCACCAAGAAGTTCTGAAATTCTTTAGCAGGAAATTATGGTAAAAATATTGCTTTAAAATAGAGACAAAAATTAATGAAGTAGAATGATTTTAAAAAATAAAAAACGATTGCAGTTTATTTTGCAATTCTTATAGTTTTATCAGAGTAATTCCATAAAATTACATTATGAATTGAAAATACCGATGAGAATACAAATGACAAAGTCATACAGCATCCAGATTTTCTACAGCTTATTATATTCTATTCAATATTGTACTATGATATAGAAGAATAAATTCAGATGCTTTTAAAAAATTATAATTTGGTCAATTTTCAATAAATAAAGATAAATGTAAAATTAAATGCTTTATATGTGACTTTCAATAAAAATCTAACTATAAAAAGTGTTTAAAAATTATACTTTCCAAAATAACAAAATGCTTTCATAGCCTAACTACTACCATTAAATCAAGTTCTGAAATAGAATAAATTTTTTCTCTAACGATAAATTATATTTCTTACCGAACATCATGTAATACATATACGAAATTATAAACTTTTCCACAAAAAATACAAATAATTTTAATTTACACATTTTGGTTCAATAAGAACTCATAAAGTTGATTCTATTGATATTGACAACTTTTACCAAAAAAATTTTAAGAAGTTCTAAGCAGATTTCATTTAAAAGATTTACATATATATACAGATTAAAATCCACATAGTTTCATATAATATGTACTACTTTAATTAAAAATATAATTTAATTTATATGAAATGAATGAAACCAATAAAATAAATTGTATACTTCAATAATTCTTTATAAATATATTTAATTTTAAATAAAAATGTCTTTTGAAGAAAATACAGAAATATTATGAAAATAAAAGCAAAAAGAAAGGAATAGCACCAACTTATTTTGACAATCTAGCACAAATGAAATGAAGCCTAAATAAATAAATATGGTTCAATGTTCTGAGTATATTCAATACTTAACATGATTGATAAGGACTGCAATTCAGTTCAATATACTTATTCATTGGCCCCAATATGGCAGAGGAATATCCTCAATGATGGCTTTTTGTGTATATTCATTTTAAAAATAAATTGATTATAATCCACATATATAATACTGACTAGGATAATGTCATTTTCCCATGATCTGGTGAAGAATCAAGAGGTATACTTCCTACAGAAGTATTACTATTTTGAGATACAGTATTGTTGGCACGTACTTTGGATCGAAATTTTGAAGAAAATGAACCTCTCGGGAAGGAGAAACTGTACTTGTGCATCTCTTTCTAGATGTATTAGCCTGTGCAATTGCATTCATATAATCTGCTATAAGTAGAGTAATTTCAAGAATCTATAAAATAAAAGTTGTATGAGAATATTTTATAACTTAAAATTGTATCCAGTAATAACACAGAATTTAAAAATACAAATTAATTTTAAGTTTCAAAATAATTAAATTTAAATATAAATAAATTATTATTTATTATTAATCATTATTTATTTTTAAATTAAAGCACAATAATTTTGGTCAAACAAATGTAAAATACAACTTATGGAATGCTGATATATGACAGTGATATAGCTGCATGCAATACACAAAATTTGATGTTTCCATTACACAAACTTTATAAAAAATTAAATACCTAATAAAAAAACTCCAGAAATATCTAATAAAGTTTAATAATTCAAGAATTATTAAACTTTAATGATTCTTGAATCACTTATAAACAAGATTTTCATAAGAATGGATTAAAAAAATTCAGTCATTACTAATTCATCACCATAATTTCAGGCAGAAATTTCTTCAATATATATATTCTTTTAATTGTTGAAAAGTAATAAAAGGCATGCCTTGTAACAAAACATTGCAGAAATAAAATTAAAATATTACGATGCAATTTATACTTGATCAACTTGTTGTGAATACAGTTATGTGAAAAATACTCAAAACATTATGGTATTAAAAACAAACATTGCAATTCTATTTAATAAATAAAAAATGCACTACTTACCAACAATTAATATAAAAGACAGTTTAAAGAATTTTATTCGAATTTTCTTATAAAATAGAAAATGTTTACCTGTCATTTCTGGAAAGTACAGCAAGTTATTTCTAATTTGAATCCAAGACTGATAGAAAACATGGAAATTAAAAGTATACTTACCTTAGGTTTTGTCATTGTGAAAAGTAAGCGTTCAGTAGAACATGTGTCCCTTTCAGTAGAATTTTGAGAATTGATCACAAGCATGAAGTCATCTCGACAACCCCAAAAGTCATTACTGATGAATAAGGATATCTCATAATACATTGCTACATAAAATAATAATAAAAAAATATTACAAATATCGAAAACAAGATGGCAATGTGAAATATAGTTAAAAAATTAATTCAACAATAACCATTCACTATAATAATAATTTTAGCAAAGGTTATTTATTTGAAAAACATATTTAAATTATAATTTAAATAATAATTTTGTAATAAAATAAGAAACATTTTTATTAAATAAATTCTATACTTGAGAAAATACATCCAAATTTTAATAAAATTCTTTTTATTAATATTAATTTCCATGCTAACATCTCAGTTCTTATGTTAACATTCTAATATTTAAATTCATAAACTTTATACTTCAACAGAAATGAATAAGAATATTGTAAAAATAAGTAAAACTACAAAATTTTATAAAATACAATGTATTTACCAAAGAAGTAATATCTAAAATTGCAATACAATTTTCAGCTACAGCCAACCAAATATTCTGAAGAGACCCAGACTTAAACTGAAATAAATACCAAGATTTATTTAATTATGAATAATATAAACATAAATATCTAAAATATATATAGAGATTAATATACAAAATAAATCGTTAATAAGAAAAAATATATGCAAAGTGATTAAAATTTCTATAACATTGAAATATAGATTAATTACAGATATAATGTTTGCCCTTCTATTATATAATAATAAAAATTAAAATAAATGTTAAAAGTTGGATATTTTTGCACCAGAAAAGATCAAAATATATTATTTATGAATAGAGTAATTTTCCAAAATACACATAAGTACAATAAAAATCTAATGAAAGGTTTTAACAATGAAAATTTTATTTACACTTAAATTAATAATGTTTATTTCTCTTTCATTCATTCATTTCCAGAATTTTTAGAAAGAGCTTCATATTTAAATTAAACTAATTACTTTATATTACAGGAGAAGTTTTACCACATTTTTCAGATGAAAACAAAAGTCATCTTAGATATCAAAGAAATAGTTAGAATTTTTTTTTTTTAAATTTAAAAATCATTTTTATTTCTAAACTTGAACTTATTAGAGCAAAAACTGTTTATTGCATTAAATTTTTTTCCTTTTTAAAATATTAATTAAAATTTAAAGCAGAAAATATTGATACTTTTTAGAAATATTATTTTCAATGATAAAAAAAACTCTGAATAAAAAATTGATTGCATTTTAACCTTTGCAGGAAACAGTTTTCCACCAGTAAAAGACCATTTTCTGGCACAATTTAGATAGATCCGAACACAATCTAAACTACTCCTGCCTTTGAGAGCCATCCATTTCTCTTTGATTAATTCAGAAGTTTTTCTGAAATAGAAAAACAATTTTAAATTAAAACTTTAATTTTGAAAAATAAATACATTTTAAGCCCTTATTCATAAGGAAATAAAAGAATATAAAAATAAATGTTTTATTACTAAAAATATTATATCTAGTTGCCAAAATTAAAATGAGACCAAGAAACAAATTTAAACATTTTTGGTCGATTTCTAAATTTAATATTTTCTTTGAAAAATTATCAAACATATAAATAATCCACAAAGAAAAAAATTAAATTTGTATAAGAATATCATATTGAACTGGAATTTTAGTAAATAATAAAAAAAAAAAAATCCTAACAGAAAATGAAAAATACATAGTGAGGAAAAAAATTTTAAAATTATTCAACAATAAGAAAATATTTTCGAGTTATGATTTTTTAAAATGAATTTACATGATTTCATCAAATAAAACATTTTAAGCTTGATATAGAAATTTCATTTACACAGAAAAGTTTGTTTCATTTATTAGCAATAAGAAAATGAAAATGAAAATGAAAGGTTTTGAAATTTAAATTATAATTATTATGCTTTAAAAACTTAAAAGAAAAAAATTTGATAAAAATACGATAAAATAAATTTCACATACTTATCAGTAACAGTATCTCTAAATTTCTTTGGGAAAAATTGATCAATAACTTGAATAATTTGAAGCTTTGGTTTAGAATTAACGTCAGTATTAATACGATTGCTTTCATTGGAATAATCACCAAATTCAATCTATAAAAAATATTTCTTTTTTTTAAATTTGAGCAATAAAATGTTAAATTCTTAAAACTTATAAATAAAAAAAAAAATCTGAAAAGCTGGATGCTACATTAAAAGAAATATTTGGATACAAATCAATAAAGAACTAAAATTTCTTAATTTTCTCTTTTATAAGTAAAAAAAAAATGGAAAGGAGTTTTATTTATTAAGTTGATATATTTTATGCAAAATATGAAAGAATCATTATTTAGCAGCCAACAAGGCCAATAGGCATATGATGTTTTATGGCACAAGGGTCAGTTTTTTCCATGCTGCAACAAACAATTTGATATTCTTTTTAAAGCAAGTTAATCCTCAGAAGTAAAATAGACACAACAGAAAATTTTAAAATCATAATATGCCATTGATAAAAGAAAAATATAAAGGAGTTTTATTTACCAAGATGATATATTTTATGCAAAACAAAGAGAGAATCGTTATTTAACAGCTTAACAAGGTCAATAGGGTAGGTGATGTTTTTTATGGCACTGTGATTGACACTTTTTCATTCATAAAATATTTCAGCAACTAAAATAACAATACTATTTATTGAATGAATTTCAAAGTATATCTGAAATATCCCACAAGTTCTTTCCACAAAGAATGCAAGAGTGTGAACTTCTTTATTCTTCATTCTTGTTTAAGTTCTTGGACACAGACTGCTTTTTGGGGACAGTCGGAGATATTTAAATTACTTTAATCTCATTTGGAGATCAATTTATTTCTCTCAAATAAAGCTTTGCTTATCTAATAAGTTTTTGTTTTTATTTTATTTTGTATAACAGTTTCAGTAATATTGGACAGTACTATAGGAAATACTACAGAAGTGGTTGTAGATGGAGCAGATGTGAAATCTGGTATTTCTTCTGCATAGGTTTAGAAGTAGTATTGATAAACAAATCAAACCGTCATTATTGAAACTGATGCATTTGTGGATCTTTTTGTACTTCAATGACTGAATACATAAATGACTGTGATATCTGCATATAAAGGTAAAAAAGAATGTAGTGTAATAATTTTACAGGCTTTTGAATATGATAAATTTTAAGTACTTTTTTATTTGGTGGATTTTTTTTTCCAAATTTTTCACTTAGGATAAAATTTAGAAATTAATAGATGTGGCTTGTGATAATTAGCACATTTTATATCTGACTTGCAATCTGTATGAGAGTGATTAGTTGGTAAGCAATTAGAACAAGGTTTCTTTCTTTCCTATGGCAAGAGTTTTGAAATTGATTGTATTTTTGACAATTAAAACATCTAAAAGGATCTTGAATATAAAGTCTAAAAAAAGCATTTCAGATATACAGCTTTAATGTTGTTTTAAATAAAGAAGCATAAATTATAATAACTGTGTGTTTAAGATAGTATTGTTTCAGGGCTCTTTTTATTGTGATTCTTCTTATGAAAGAAACTTCCTTAATTTGTAATTCTCATATTATTTCAGATTCAGTAACATACATTAAGTGTGGTTCAAATATTATACCATGGTAGAAATTTAATGATCTATGTAATTGGATGCTTACCATAAAATCAAGCAAGGTGTAAAGGTTGTTGTAAAGGTGTATATGTATAAGTTTCAAACAGTTCTACAGATTTCAAGTTGCCATCTATGGCATGCAAATCTTTTTGTATTTAAATGGTGATACTTTAAAAATTCCTTTTATTTAAGGATATCAGCAAGAATCTTTAGAATGAAGAGAGCCACCCAAGTTTTGCAACAATTTATTACTTTATTTTGTCATCATAACCTGGCCAATATAAAGAAGTATCTAGGTTCAGTGAATTAAGGTTTTCACCAAGATAAGAAGTTTTTAGAGAAAAAAAGAAGCCATATATTTTAAAAATGAATTCTGTTCCAGTACCCCATCGTACAATAAGGAAAGCAGATTCTTAACAATGGTGCTAATAAAAGACATATATAGTTAGAGTCACCCCCTTAAATGACCTGCACCTAAGCGAGATATTTTATAAAGAGACCAATTGCTTGAATCCCAAGCGATTTCAGCTCCACAGATTTATTTACAAATACTGGCCAACTGCAATTACAGTAACAGAGATATACCACCTGACTACAGAAATGAAGTCAAAAAGACATGTTGTGCAAGACTAAAAAAATATCAAGTCTTAGCTGAATCATCAGAATCCCTTTTTTTCCAGAACATGGATCACCATGCATGGTAAACACATGGATCAAAATTCTGATTTTCGACAGAAAATTAAAAGAATGAATCATATGACAAAAATAAACACCACCAACAAGTTAAAGTGTCTGAGGAAAACATGAACAAATAATAAGCAAAACACATGAAAATGGTTCAATAAAAATTATAAAATTTGTATTTTGGATACAGGAAGGGATAAAAGAATGAATTCAAACATCATTGAGTCACCTCTGATGTGATCTACTAGAGATGTACACCTAAGAGGTAGTAGATAACAAAATTAATCTTATTTTCTTTATTTTTGGCAAAAACATTTTGAGTATTTTTCAGAATATTGCAGTAGAATCTCAGGCACAAGCATAAAATTCTTCAACAATAATTACTAGTATTTAATAAGGATAATATCTCTCTTGATCACAAAATTATAGAATAATAACTCAATTTTAATTTACATATCAGAAATGTGCTAAATACATTTAATATATCAAAAGTGGGTAAAAGTTAATATTTACCTGAGCAAGTAGAGCTGCTAATTCGATAGCCAACTCTTTTGAGAGAGGAAACTTTCCTTCCATTATTTCTTCATTGATCTGGTATGCTAAGAGCAATCTTTCTTTGTCTGTTTCAGCTTTGCCATTTAGTCTTAATATAAGCCTAAAATAGATAGAAAAAAATTAACTTCAACAAAAATTATTTATTTATTGAATTTCTATCAATTATCTTGAAAATACAATATAAAATATAAATGTTTTTTAATGAATTGAGAGTATAAACAGTAGAAAAATGCATATTTTTACCTGTTTTTATAAATGAGCTTCAAAACTTTAGTATTTCTCAAATTTCCCTAAATGTTGCACACGTAGTGCTTGCTCCCATTGGGAAATAACATCACAGAGCTACAAAAAACATTTGCTACTTAGAATAGAAAATACAAATATATATATATATATATATATATATATAGATAGAGAGAGAGAGAGAGATAGATATGAAATCAATTTCCCAAAAGTTAAAAGAAATGAGGAATTTTATATGTTAATTAACAATAAATAATAAAAAGTAATAATACATTATATATACTTCAAAATCTAATAAAATGAAGCAAACAAAATCCATTGAAATTGTTTTAAAGGAAACAATTGAAAATTAATTTTAAACATGAGTTTACTATATTGATTTTCATTTTTGAAATATAATTTACTTTTCATCTTTATTACAATAATGATTTAGAGATAATTTTGAAAGACAAAAACTTTGTTTTTTGCCAGGCATATGAGAATAATAATAATAATAAAAAAAGAACCTTTTTTTAAAAAATCACTATCATTAACATCAATCACAATTGCACTGAATATTTTTCTACATATCATTCATTACTTTCATTGCACAAGAAAAAAAAAAATCAGTACTGGGGAAAAAGCTTACCTTAGCCTCTTTCAATAAACAATGTTCCAAATCTTTTCAATAGGATCATCACTGAAGAGAGCAAATCCAGAATATTCACAATCTCTAATTCCTACTTCTCGATTCACAGTTTGAGTGAATTCATGAACAGTTGTAGAACCATCAAAACCAAAAACCTAAAAAAAATTTTTTTAATATATTAAGATTTTAATTCTTCCTGGCCATTTTACTTCAGGCTTTCATTGTAAATTGAAAGACAAATTTACAAAGTATTCAATTTTACAAAAGATTTTCGGTAACACATTATTATAAATATGTATAAGGAAGGAACTGATTTAAGGATACTTTTAAAATTAGGCAAAATATTTTGTTACAAAGCAAGTAAGACCTAAAGAGAAATATTTAAACATTAACTTAAATAGATGAACAAATTACTTTATAAATACACTTCTATACTTTTTATTACAATTTTATATACTTAGGAATGACGTTTGAATATTAAAATAGTACATACTGTAGAGTAATACAAGCTCACAAACTAAGATTACTAACAACTGACTAAGAAAAACAACCCATCCCAAAAAATTAATACATCTAAAAATATACTAAAACCCTAGAAAAAATGAGCTTTTAGAAAAGCATACATAAAATTGTAAATTAAATTTCAAACAAAATCACACTAACATGTAATACATTATTAAAAAAGAGATATAAAGAGTTATATTGTATTATTATATGAGAGTTATACAATCTAGTGTTGTATAACTCTTTGTTGAAATTCTCTTCTTTTATCAACATTGTGTCATACATTCGCCCCCCTGCCAAAAAAAAAAAAAAAAGAATGTTTAGTGATAAAGCATTTAAATTTTGTTCGATGCTGCAAATGGCAATATCTATCCAAACCAAAGCAACATGGGAAAAAGAAATCGCTCTAACATTTAAAACCTTCATCCCATGTAGTAGAAGGTAAGAATCCGCTCTCTGTGCTTTCTTCAATTAATGCAATCATAGTTTACCAAAGACTTGGATTATTGAAATTATATTGTCACTATTTTTAATTTGTAAACTATTCCAATAATACTTGGAAAAGATGTAATTATAAACAAAAAATAATAATCTAATGTTATATATATATATTTTAACCTGGTAGGTTCCATTCATGAAATGTACTGGTATGCTGTGAGGCAAAGAATGATGATATGGGTTTTTCAATAAAATACTAAGAGCTTCCATTCTTGAAGGCTTGCATTCACGTCCTCCATTAGCAAGAGCACGTTCGAGAGCTCTTTGACAAAATATTGCATATTTACCAGCTTCTAACCTAAAAATTAGAGATACAATTAACAGAACTTGCAGAATTTAAAAGTACCATAAAAGTTCAGTTAAAAATAAATAAACAGTATTTTGTAATATGTAAAGTTACTTCTTTTCATTAAAAAGACTGCGATAAAAAATAATTTCAATAATTTAATCCTTTTATAACACATTAGTTTGCAATGTAAAAGTCCCTAATAAAGATATTTATTTCTATCACAAACAGTTCTCCATTATATTTTATATTAAAAAGGTTACCTTTAAATAAAAAAGTAAAGATACATATTGAATTAAAAACAATAAATACACAAAATTGAAAATTGTAAACTTGTTAATGAAAGGTTCTTCAAAATTGTGTCAATTAATAAATATTTATTTTTAATGTGAAATTTTTCCTATTATAACGGAAGCTTTGAAAACTTGAACTTTTTCTGAAAAAATTCTGAATGGTCATGTCTATGCATTTTATAATTTTCCAAATTAAAGTAATCATCTCTTTAAATTTCTATGTTAAAGTACTAATTGTGAAAATATATTAAATTTAACATTAAAAAAAGTAGATTTTTTTGGAAGTTTTTTTAAAAGTAAAACAGAAATTACTTAGAATTTGCATTCCTTTGTAAATGCATTCGGAGATACCACAAAGTTCTATTCTTTGGAACAAAAAGAGAAACTGACAATGCCAAAATTTGCCAAGCTTGAACAAATACAAAAGGGGCTGGATTGAGTTTACTTTCAGTAGGCAATGGCTTTTCTGAGCAACTAGCAGGTGAGGATGATTTTTCTGTTGATGAAGAATCACACAAAAACAGAGATTGTGTAGCACAGATAAGAAGTTGCTAAAATGAAAAAAATAATTAGAAAAATTTTATATATATGTAATCAATTCATAGTAAACAATAAATTGTCAACACAGAAATATTGAATAATTTCATAAAAAATTAACACTCTCTATAGTTGAATATAGCCATTTGAAAAAGAAAAATCTTGCATGTATACAAATGTACATATAATTACAATAATTTAGTAAAAAATGATACATTGTAATAATTTTAATACAAACGAATATAGCCAAAATGTCATTTTACATCTAAATAAAAAACTTTAAGAACTTTTTAGGTACAGACTTACTTGAACACCTATTTTTTGATGGCAGTGCCGAGAAGTCTGCTTAATTAATTGGCAGAATAGTTCATTTTGTAACTCGGAGTAAATGAGACACTGAAGAAGAGAGTTTTGTGCCAAAGCAACATGATATTCTATTCCAGAAGTATCCAATGGTACAGAAATAAATAGTTGAAGAGACTGAAATAAAATTAATAATTATAATCTACGAAAAATTCATTAATGAATTAAAAAGTAATTTACATTAAAATAATGCATTAACTAGTAGTTTTTACCATGCTGAATACTCTATATCCATTATTAATTATATATGAAATCTGTTAATTAAAACTATATAAATGAAATTTAAATTAGCAAAACAGACATGTTATTAGTATATTTTTATTTGGATTTACTGTAAACAAACATAATTTGAATTATTTAATTACAAGATACTTATTAATTTAACACAATTTCCACTAAAAATTTTACAGTTCAACCACCTGAGATAAAAAAGATTCAACATAAATACTTCAGTTCAAAATAATAATAAAAAACTTTCTAGACTTCAATTTCCATATAACATCCTTAGGTGACTTATTTTTCACATAGTGATAAAACATATATTATATTATATTATGTTATTAATAGTGTCCCACAAAAATAAATATTAATGTCAAATATACTAAAACATTAAATAAATTTTTCCTTAATAATTATAGTAATTGATACAATACAACAAATATACCAGATATAAAATATAATTTAATTCCATCATACTTTGATTTATTACATTTGAAAAAGGTTAAATTAAAAAGTTTCAAACAGTTTAAGCATCAAAACCATAAATGTATGTCCTTAAATAAAAACAGTCTACTATATATTTGCTTTATATTTCTAATTATTTCACTAAATATAATTTTTAAAAAATAAGAAATTATCTAAAATAATATTTGATTAATATACTAATAAAAATCGTATTATTTGACTTCGAACAAAAAAGATCATTGAACGAATTCGCCAAACTTTAATTAAATAAAATTGAATGTCACAAATCTAAATAACTAAGAGTAGACAGTGAATAGATTTAATATTAGTTCATTTTCATGAACAATATGAGAAACACACGAAGAGAAATATTGAGCATGAATACAAAATTTGTAGGATATGATATAAGCTTATAAATATATAAACGATATGACCAATAAAATTTATATCTCACAATTTCAAAGATTAATTTATCCAAGTTAAAGAGATTGCGATAATTGTAATTATAAATATATCTTATTGCTAAGCTTTCACACTTGACATATCTATTTAGAATTTAAAATATGTAAGATATTTAAAATCAAATTTCAATAAAAAAATGCTAAATAGAATTGTATTATGAGTTACTATAAATCTTTTTTTTTTAAATCACAATTTATTTACCCTCCTCTTAATTTCATAATCTCTTTGATTAAAAACAAACCTTAAATAATTTCACTGCCTCTATCTGAAGCTGTTCAGATGGAAGTGTTGTCAAGGTTGGGAGATAGGATCTTTAGAATAAAGAAGGTGAGGATGCTTCCAAACAACACTACCTATAGAACAAATATAGAAAGAATAGCATGAAAATTTTCTTTTATATCATATGAATACATTAAATAAAACAGAATAAATTAAAGTATCTTACTCTCATCCCCATTAACTTCCATTAACTTTGCAATTAGCTGCTCATATTGAGTTCCAGCTAAATTATCACCTGAAGAAACAACAGTTAAATGATACAACCATGAATCCTGTAAAAACAAAAAACAGAAAATACTTACTGTAATAGGAGTTTTCCCAAAGAAACATCTTATTCTGTTACACATCAAAAATATTTTGGAATTTACTCTATAAAATTTTGTTGCTTATTTTTCTAAATGATTTTTCTTTGCTTTAATTTTTAAAAAAACTATCTTTATTTAAATAATTGAATCGTAATACCAAATTCATATTTGAAAAATGTCTTTAATGTAAAATTAAGTTTTAAAAACTCAGTTTTTAAATAAAATATATCTCTTCCAATCAACAAAAAAAACATATTATAACAAAAACAAAACAGTAAAATAACAGTTTGAAAAAAGATATATATTTAAATAATTTATTTCTGACACATTATTTCTACAAGGTCTCAATTTAAGTGAAAAGGAGCATGAAAGGAAAGATAATTTTAAAAAATAATAATTAAAATGTATAAAAGTAGTGATTCATCTAATCTGTATTTGAAATAAGATAATTTAAAAATTTCTAGAGAATTTGAAATCACAAACTTTTCTATTTATAACAATCATAAAGATAAAAAACTATTTCTTTAATGAATTTTAAGTCATAAATAAAAGGCTACACAAAAAGGAATATCTTAATTTATATTTTAGTTAAAAAGTTACATTTTTAACTACAAGTAAAATAATTAAATAGATGTAAAACCATTATCCACAACATGCAAAAACTATAATGCACATAAATGTAAATTTTTACCATTTCTTGTTTGCTATCCATAAGTAAATAAGTTGGACCTTGATGATTAGGAAAAATGCCAACTGTATACTCAGATTTTGTAATCTTATTATGATCATTGTCCTCATCATCACTATCAGAAACATGCAGAACTTCTTCAACTCTTGCATCACGCATATTAATTTGACCAAGAGGATTCTGAAAAACATGGAGTAATCTAAGAAAGTAATTCAATTTATGTAAATTAAGGAACTCTTCAGTAAAAGGAGATTTAAGTTAAGCAACAACAGTTGCTTAAATCGAATTCGCACAAATCAGGATACAACTTCTCACATAAATACATATAAATTTTGTTTAATTGGGACCAAGGACTAACAAAGACATTAATTTAGAAGAAAAATATTTAATAAAATTGCAGTCTTTTATACAATTAATCCTTTAATGTTTTCAATTTGTAAAATTTTTGACCCTCTAAAATATAAAAATATTTTGAAGAGGGCTTTTTTATTCAAAATTCTAAAAGTTTTCATTTTTAAAAATTTTACACTTTTAGTCTCATGAAAAATTTATAATTGAAAAAGAAAATGCTTGAATTTAAAGGAGAGAAAATATCGATTATGTTGAAGATTTTCCAAGTTAAATAAAAAAAAAAATCGAGATCTAATAACTGACAGTTCATACAACTTAGAATATTACTGTATACAATGATGGATTCATCAACATAATAATAATTTATCTTTTTTTGAAATGGTAAACACGCCAAAATATAAGAGGTATAACACAGTTAACGAAAATTATACAATTATAGAAAATATACAAATAAGTAAACTAAAGAAAGTATTCAGATTTTCAAAAGGTATGCACAGAAAGTGATATAATTTGGCATAAAACTTATTTAAAATGCTAGCAATGAAAGCTTACACAATCATTTGGAGTTTTAAAATATAAAAACATTCTTCCAATCAGCACACACCAGCATCGACGTGAATGGCCATGTTTAACCTAGCATAAAAATAAAATAAAATAATTTAAATATAGATAAATAGAAACACAATATTAAATCGGGAAATATAATCAATTAACACAATATATATAATTTGTAATTTACTTGCAAAATAAAAAAAACTCTTATGAAAATTTTTTGTAATGCTGAATGATAATAGAAATTAATTATATATAAAAATAATAATAATAAAAAACAGAGAAGTCTTGAAATCTTTTGACTTTTATTTATGATTCTGACAGCTAAGATTTAGAACTTATTTCTGTATTGTTACTTTTAATATATAATTAGAAATTCATATACTAACTAAAGATAGTTTTAAGTAGCAGACTTATTGCAGATTAAAACAATTTAGTCAAATATATAAGTTAGATAATATAGATTTCTATATTTCCTTTCTAAATTATTATACTATAGGATCTTATAAGAATTTTACAAATAATTTTATGGCTAAAGATATAGATACAGGATTGTCTATTTTTACATAGATATTTAAAATTATTTAAACTGTTTTAACTTAACTTTTACTTTATTTTAATGGGAAAATACATTTTAATTTATCAGAAAATTGAATAATTAAAGCTATATTAATTAATCAAATAGATATTCTACGAATGTTCGGTCAGTTGTTCAAAGAACATATAGGAAATTCAGTCAGTAATTCTATACTAAAATGGTATTATACGCATAATAAGTACAACTTAATGATGCAGCAATAAGGTAAAAAATCCAAATATTAATTTTCTCTAAATAAAATTTGTCGAAAAGTATATTTTTCATTACACTGCTATCAAAATTAATGATTGTGAATGCTAACTAGCTCAAGAAAATACCCTATCAGTTAAATGCATAAATCATGAGAAAAAAAAAATTATGACAAGCTTTGATTTTAAGTCAAAGTCTTTTTAGATTTTTATGATTTTAGACAGAGTTTTATGATTTTTTTTATACCTTATTAACACATGCTTCTTTTTTCATTTTTCAAAAAAATTTTAAATTTACTGAATTTTATGGAATAAAACTTAATTCACTCTTTTGTAATGCATAATTCTGTTAAGTAAATGTGGACTTTTAAATTGTTACTTGAATTTAAATATTTAAAATCTAAATCAGGCTTTTATAATTCTTTGTAAAGGCTTAAATATTTTATATTATAAATTTGATAACCTAACAAATTTACAAAACTAAAAAACCAGATAATGAATTTCAACTTTTTAATGATTCATGCAATTAAATCTTGAAATATATTTAGTTCATTTCCTTGCAATAATTCCAGGGCCTTTGTTTTATATATCGATATTTTAATTTTGCTGTGAATGATTTTACATATTATCTAATTTAATTAACTTTAACAATTTAACAAGATTTTTGAAAATGACAGATTTAATCATTTGAAAAAGATATCTTTTACTGGTCAAAGCAACCAAAATAACAATTGATTGACATTAGGGTGGGTAGCAAAGAGTGCATGTTTCTCAATAATAAGCATTTTATGTAATATCACTACAATAATCGTAAATTTCCAATTTGACAGAAGGGGGGGGGAGGTGGAAGATAAGGTTTTAACAAAAAGATAAAAAATATCTATTTAATTTTTAAAGAAGTATACAAGTTTTTTTTACTTAGCCATAAAATGTAAAACAATTCTTAATAAATCTTTTTGCTCTTTATGATACAAAAATGTCTGAATTTTATTTTCTTGGGTTTTTTTCCTACTGCGAGTACAATAAGGAATAAAATGGGTAAGATTCTTAAAAAATGTGGCATATTTAATAAAATTTTAAGTATTAATTATGCACACTATAATATTTGAAATTGGCATAACAGCAGTTTAAAATTTTGTTATAATTGACTTCTGAAAACAGATATAGTATATGTACTTTTTATACAGGCTTTTTAAAATCTTCTTCATTTAATTTTTGCATTGATTTAAATAACATAGAAATTAAATTTCAAGACAGCATCATTAATTGATTTTAGAAATTGTTTTAAATAAATATAGTAGGGTTTATGTAGGATGAGATAGAAATGTTTCACAAGAATAAATTAAAAAAAAATAATTGACTTAAATTCTATCTACTCATTAAAAATTTGACTTTTTTAAAAAACTTTGATGTACAAGCAATATCAAAGTTTTTGTTTGAATAAAAATGATATTTATTTTATACATATCTGGCAAGAAATAAGAATAATTTAATGAACAGAAATATATTATCAAAATGTCAGCAAATTTTCAACTTAGTTTTAGATGTTCACTTTGAATTTGACTAAGGAATTATAATTAATATTTTATGTAGTTTAAAAATTGAAAGTATTTAATCAATAAACTTAATAAGTGAAAGCCATTTTATACATGTAAATTGATAACTTAAATAGTAGTGGGAATTACATCTTCTCATAAGATTTTTGCCTTTATTAAAATATCAAAATTCTTCAACAGATTCCTTAAACAGTTTCAAGCTTAAAGAAAAGTTATGTAACCAATTAACACTTTCAGCCAAAATACATACAAGGCATACACAATTATCTCGATTTATAAAGATCAGTTTTTCAGGGACATAAATTTTCATATAATGTTAAACATGCAAATCAGAAAAAAATATAAAAATATAATTAAAATATTTTCAAAATATAATTAATTAAATAAATAAAACAGCAAATATACTCAAAACATTAAGAATTTATACAAAAAATTAATGCAAATGAATAAAATTGTATAACAAAACATTAAAATGAGACTTCAAATATAAAACCAAATCAATTGAAATTTAGATCAAAGAATATATATTTAGCAAAATCGAAATGATTTTTAAGAAAAACAGATATTTTAAAAAGGTTCAGTGGCCAAAGGAAATTAAAAATGACAAAAGAAAAGAGAAATGATCATATCACTTGGGAATACTCAAAAATATAACCTTATTCATTTAAAAATAATGAAGTAATTAATAATAGGCAAATAATTTTTTAATTAAATTATACTAAATTAAATTTAGAATATATGAAATAGAACATTAAAATTTATCATACATAAAAATTATATTTCTGTTATATTTACGACAAAAAGGGATTTACCAGTTGTCAATTTTTCAGTATCCATGTTATTTTTAAATTTTACAAATTTATTATATAAATTAGATGCTTTATGTTGTAAAATAAGGACAACTACTTTTCAGTTAGTTTATTTTACTTATTAATGACAAATTAACATTTCTCACTAGTCATTTAACAAATAAAATTGATAGTTCTAATCAACTTTTAAGTTATTTTTGAGTTTGTGTAATGTAATTCTCTAATATGGAAAACCTTAAAAAAAAAAAAAAAAAAAAAAATTACAAAACATTGCTATAAATAAAGCCAAAAATACCTTTGTAAGCCAACCTTCAGCAGCAGGTTTGTCATCTTTTGTTAAAAGAAGTTTGGTAGCATTTTCGTCGAAGTACATTTTGGAGGACTATAGAAAATGAAATAAATAATTAAATAAAAATGTTTCCTTAAAATCTTCTTTAGCTGAAATATGTTAAAATAGTTTTCAAAGAAGATTTTAAATTTTTTATTACCTTTGATCCACTCTTCCATCATACTAATTGAATCAGCTGTTAAATAGTAAGTTCTTTTTCCAGTAGAAATCTAACAAAAATTATAATGTTTAAATTAGAAAATAATCTATTCGCATTACTCAAATTCATTATTAATGGTTTTACAATAATAAATGTGCAGGAAATCCCCATTTAACACAGCACTAATAACATTATTTTGCTAAAACAAGATACTAAATTGGTATAATATTGCATTCAAACAATAAACTTTGATAATTAGGAAATATCTGTATAACAAGGGACATGACTAGAGTTTTTAAGAACAAATATCATTCTCTCCACTATTTTCATTTGGGCATTATGTTTAAAATTATGATATTTAATTTAAGTTTATTATAATTTTAAATTGATTATAGCCGTAAAATTGCAATAACTTTGCTTAGTCTTGAAAAATCTCATACACTGCAGAAATCTGTGATTTAAATAAAATAATATGCAATGCAAAACATACACAAAAATATAATTGTCGTAGCTTTCTCTATAATTACTAATATGGCTGTTCACTATAAAGGACCAGTAGCAGAAAAATGGAAAAAGCTTTAAAAATACAAAACCTTAAAGAATTGAAAAATCTGCTAATATCCCATGATTTTAACCGTGTTAGAAAACCATTTTCATTATGATATATAATAAAATAAACTATCCAAAGCAATATTAAAAAAATTTTGAAGAATATATATATATATTACACCTGTCACATTTTAAATACTAATGAGAGAAACCATTATTTCAGGGAATAAAAAGAGCTAAAAATATTCATTTCAAAGAGGCGTAAAAAAGATTTAGCAACATTAATAATATGCAGTAATGTTTAATTTATTATAGGTATAAAAATAGTTTTGATAAATATAATAAAAATTAATTGTTTTAAATTGTTTACATCAACTATGGAAAATTGAAGGAAATAATTTAGATTTTGAGGCAATTAGGGCAATTCACCAGGCTATTTGAAAGATTTAAATAACCCAAATGTTGAAAATATATACTAGTAATGCAAAATATAACTTCATGATTGTGACTTTTGATTTAAAAATTATAATTACAATTAAAATGTATTAGAATAGAGAAGGAATTTGAATGAAATCTATGATTAACATATTGAAATCATGAAAGCATTTTTACAAAGTTATTATATTAGTCCCTCAAAGAAATAAGAACAGCGATAATGAATGTTTACTGGTGAAAAAATATATCATATTCATAAAAATGTAATAAAATCTAGCCATCAAAATGTAAATACAATCCAAATATCTGAAAACAGATTGAATGAAATGGTATAACTAGCAAAATTTAAAGACAGGAAAGAGTTTACAATATAAATAACAAAGACATTCACGTACAAATGGTGTAAGAAGATAATGTGAAGAAAGTTCAGTAAAAATGTAATAATAAATGTAATAAAATGTTCAGTAAATCAAGTTAATTTAGTGGATGATAATACAAATTGAACTGATGGATTTAAACATTTTATTCTTCAAAGCATAAAAAGAAGGTGCTATATCTTGAGAGAATTTTGAATTGATTTGAATTTTTCTTGAGAGAATTGAGAATTTTGCATTGAAATAAACACAAAATATAAGAAAATTTTCATCTCCTTCTAACAAATTTACATATCCCATTAGTTATATAGAAAAAAACTAAAATATTTTTTCAAAAAGTAAACTAAAGAACTTAGTATGAGGCTTAAGAAATCTCAAAAAGTGATAATATTTCATCAAAAACTAAAATATCCTTGGGCTCATTGGGCAAATAGGAAAATACCTTCTGTTTTTTGCCTATGCAACAATTTTAAAAAACATCAGGTGTGATCACTAGGAAATCTCGCCATACTTACACTTTTTTTAAAAAAACTATAATGAACTTTCTTGTCAGTAGAATTAATATTCTCCTACCCGGTATATATTTCTGATTAAATATCGATTTAATAAACATTGTTTCACTAGCTATAAAATAAAAGCAGTGTACATATATGAATTAACTTTTAGAACCTAACCTCTTTTAAACTATCCGTCTCGCATAACAAAAATTTGTAAGAACCAAATCCCCCTTCCTCATGAACCTACTCCCCAAGCCTTGTCATAAATGATGGCTATTTAACTAGAATCGATTACATATGTATAATATAAGAAAAACTTGTTCAACAGCCACATTTTTCATGAAACATGAAGATGGTGGCTTATGGGAGAGGAGACAGTATCAAAAGAATATTTATTTTAACACATATACAAATAATATCAAAGTTTGAAAACAAGTACAAATCAAACATGCAAGATATTAATAAAATGAGATAATTTATATTTTATCCCCTTGCTGTGTATTAGATTACCACATGAATTATAGATTACCACATGTAAATCTAGTCCCTGAAATATTTTATTGTTCTGATTAAGACCATATTAAAAACTTCATTATAATTTAAGTACTTTCACATAATTTTTCAACCACAAATTCTTCACAGTATTTGAAATTTGCTTTTTCGATAACTGAATATTTCTGATAATATATAAAGAATATTTCTGCATTTCCGATCATATTCGATTTTTTTTTTCCTTTTACTCCAAATTTTAAATATGAATGCTAGTACTCACCTCAAATGTTGCAGCCCCTTCAGCACGATTTACCCGACAAACATTGTCCAATACAATTTGTCCTTGTGGCTTTCTATTAACATCAGTCTGCATGATAAAGAAATAAAATTTAAGAATAGAAACTCATAATTTTTAATACAATAAACTGAAAGAAAAATATTGTATTATACATTAAAAAGGAAAATGAATTTATATAAAAAAATATGAACTGATGAAACTAATAATCCTACATTTCATTTTTTTCTAAGAAATCTATTATTAGAATCATCTTTATGATAATATATTATAATTTAAATATTGTATTAATATACTACCAAACTTTGAAATTAAACCTAAAAAGTTATATATTAATTCATCCACCATCCAATAGTACCTGAGATTTATAATAACTGAGAGTGCCATTTTTCAGAACAAACCATCTTCTTCTCCATGTTTTGAATTTCCCCCAAGCTTTGTAAGATAACCACTTTTCTCAAGAACTTCCTATTAAATAGAAATCGCATTTCAGTAATGTTATGTAAATAACAAAGAAGTCTGAATAACTGAGAAAAAGGAAAAAAGAGAGAGAGAAAACCTTTAAAAACACATTTAAGAAATAAATGTTTCAGAAAGCTTTATAAAAATTAGCATCTTACACAATTATATTAAATCAAGAAAAGAATCAATTTTACAGCCCTTAAATAAACCAGACTTGTATTACCTTTTTGGGGTATCTTCTGAATAGAACATCCGCCTGATAAAAGTTGGAGTGTTTGTAACACATGGATGATTATCAGTTGAATTAATACTAACAACATCAACAGAAACTGCGTCAGGAGGAACAGCATAATCATCAGATAAAACAGATTCACTTGACATTTCTAGAGAGAATAAGGAGGAAGAGAGATAAAAAGCAGTTGATAAAAGAAAAACAATGATGTCAATTATTCTTTAATAAATTACAAAAAGTATTTTATTACTATGCATTACTGTTTACTATAGCTGTTGTTTTTCTCTCTTTAAGAACGGAGACAAGGAAAAATAAAGAAGCAAATCAACCTTATTAATTTACTTATTTCCTTTATTTTTCTTTACTACTAATAAGAAGAAATGGAAATAAGGCTGTAAATAACAAAACATTTTCAAACTTTTATCTTTTAACATTTTAACAGATAAAAAAATTATATAAATACAACTTCATGTACAAAAACATTAAAATATTTATTAAAAAAAAAGTTAAAAATAAAAGATGTTCAGTTAATACTTATACTGATTTATTAATTTTGGTAATTAGTGAAAAAATATATTTTAAAAATACTTATAAGAAAATAACCTAACCTCTATGAACAAATTTCATAGGAGAAGAAGAAATCCCATGGCATTTCGACATAGCAGATGCAGCATAAGGAGGTGGAGTGGGATTGGAAGATGTTCTATGGTTCATGAAAATTTTTTCTCTGCAGGACTAATGTCATGTGCACCAGCTCCAAGTGATGCCGATGATTCTGTATCACCACTTGTTGTCTGAGAAGATGTAGTAGTCATGGTGACTCTAAGCGTCATCATTATCAGATGAATCAGAAGAATCACCAGTAAAAGGAATGGATCTGATTTGGGATGCTCTCTAGATAAATGAAGTTTTGAATAATATTTATTAAAATAGTTACTTAAATAATAAAAGTATATAATAAAACAGTGCAATATATTTAAAAACAAATTATATATTACTAAATAGTATTAAATAATCTTTATTCAACAGTATATGCATTTGATGAGAGTGCAAAAAAAACAGAAAAATTATTTTTCAACTCAAATTTATTTTAATAATTATAGTAATTTTAATAAATTAATTAAAAAAATTAAGAATACAAATTTCAATTCAAATAAAATATATCAAATGAGTTTTAGTAAAAAAAAAGTTAAAACATTTTTGTTAAGCTGTCAAGAATAGATTTCTCACTTACAAAGTAATTAAAATTTAATATATGCACTATTTATAAAATTGATGGTTTAATAATCTAAACATGCTATTCTGTATTTGATAAATTTTCATAGTAGGAATATTTTCTATTCGCCTGTATAAAATTTTAATACTTGTAAACTGTTTGTTTATAATCAATTACAACTAATATAAAGAAAGGAGGATAGGTGTATTAAAAATGTAGTGCACATTAACTTGAAAATTACTACCTTCAATAAAAGGATAGTTTATATTATATTTGGTTACATTGGTTCATATTTCCTTGTTAGATCTGAAGCAGTTAAAAAGGGATATTAAAATAAAAATGTAAGCTGTGTTTCCTGAAGTTTAACTAAATCATAGTAACAATATATGGATAAGTAGTTATATTAAATTACAATTCTGCTCATTATTAAAAAAATGTATTTTTTTCTTTTAAAAATAAATTAAAAGTTTATTTCATTAGAAAGAAGAAGAATATGAATTTCAATTTACAAAAACAATGTCTATAACAATTAAAAATGAATATATAAAACAGTTAAACTGTGAAATATAAAGTAGAAATTACCCCCTTCACTGTAGCATAAACAGGTATACTCAGCTCTGTAAATGCAGCATTAGAATGACTTGCATCATTTAAAGTTTTGCTTTGATTGTTATTAGATGAATCTACAAAAAATAATATAAGAGAGTTAAAAATGCATAAGACTAGGAAAATCTTTAACAGAATTATATAGGATATAGGATTTTTTTTTTCATTACTATATAATACCTATTTGGCTTATAATAAAAAGTGTAGATTTGAGATAAAACTTAAATTTGTATAACAATTTTAAATTTTTCCATGAGAAGTACACAGAATTTATTTTTTTAATTAATGAAAACAATATAAAACATATAATAACATAAGTAATAAATTAGTTATTTTACAAATAATAAATAAACAATGAATAAAACATGCATTAGCTCTATGAAAAAAATACATGTAAATACTTGTTCACTGAATAAGTGTTTTCTTAAATCAGCACATATAAAATGGCCATTATCAGTTAATTTATTTTTAGATATTATTTAAAAATAATTTTAGAATTCGCATGGAATTTTTAGTCAGTAGCTCAATTTTATTAGAAAATAAAGAAATATTCAATTAAATTCTATGAATGTTATCTTTTCATTTTAAATTTGTTGTGCAAAATAATAAATTATTAAAAATTGTCCAAATAAAATAAAGTTCATTAAAAAAATATTTTATTTAAAAAGTTAAATTCGGAAAATAACTTTTTAAATGAAATATTTTTCTCAGAATTTTTATTTAAATATCCAATGTTATTTTCATCCAACCCTACATTTGATTCTCCTTCCCAGCTTCTTCAATAAGTATTCTGTTAATACCAAATTTCTCAAAAATTACCATCATATAACATTATTATCATATACCACATATCATAATTTCATCATATATTACATATCATAGGTTTAAAAAGCATAATTCAGGAGAAGAAACACAAATATAAATGTATTTTATTTTGAAAAAAAAAATTGATAATTATTTTAAATCATACCATTTATAGGCTCAGGAGAAATTTCTGAAGACATATTTATTCCATTTACTGCTACATCATAGATTTTCGATTCCTAGAGAACATAATAAGGTTAACAAAAGTAAATTACAACCATAAATTTCAGAAATATAAAGTAATATATATTAAACACTAGTATTGAAGAATATTGTGAATACAGTATTGAGTATGCAGTGATACAGTCATAAGAAATGATAAGTGTTAAAAACCAAAAACATGAACATATATATATCATTATACACAATACATGAAATATATATATTTTGAAAATTTAAAAATTATTTGACTTTTTATATTTATTAATTTTTTATAATATTTCACCTTTATATAAAAACTATTTTAAAAAAAAAAAAGCCACACATATAAACACATAAATGAAAAGGCAAAGATACATGTATAGAAAATGAGCTTTATTTGTTTGTTACTCACCACGAAGGAAAGCGGTGCAAAGGAGGAGTTGGAGGCTTTCCAGGATTACTTTCCATATCATCTGTAACACATTCATCATTATCTGTATAAAAATCAGAGCATTCTTTGTTAGGTGTGTATATTTCAGCATAATCATGAAGCTCATCTTGACTGCCAGAATTTTCTTTATACAAATTTAATGAACATGTTAATTCATCAAGAGTAAGTGTATTCTTATCTGGAACTTGTTTATGACTATCACAGTCAAAATTCATTTCATCCACATTAGTTATAATATTTGGAGCAGTTAAAGGTCTATTTCTTAAACTACTCTTTTGTATATAGTCCTCATTTTGAAGTCCTGCATCAAATTCAGAATTTATTACATGATGATCTTGACCAGAAATATCCTAAGGTAAATAAATAAAATATGTAAAGATAACATGTATGTAAAGATAAAAATAATTATCTAAGTGAAATATAAAATTAAAGTTCAGTAAATCAAGAAAATTAAATTATTGCATTATAAAAAGTACAAACTTCTGAAAATTAGTATATAATAATAGAACAGAATATATATCAATATTGATAGTCAAGTACCATTTTTTATTATTTAAATAAATACATATATATTTGAATCAAACATTTAGGAAATTTTTATAAAATGATAAAAAAAAAAAAAAATTATGACAAATTTTAAAGTAAAAAAACTAATTAAATTCATGCACCATTAAAATTCATATTATTGAAATAATAAAAAATTGGAAACCTATTATTTCTTTTGTTATTTTAATTTATGATTATGTTTTCTTACATATAACTTATTACAAAGCTTTATATTAAATAAATCTTGTTAAAATTTCAAATCTAAATTATTGCTTGCTAGATCTAAAAAATGTAATCAGTATATTTAAAAAAAATGTAGTATATTTTAAATAATAACCTGTTGTCCAGAAGCAGAAGATTGCCTTTGATCATACATCCCAATATTATGACCAGCATTATGGGATATCGATGGAAGGTGTGGTGCATCAGGACTCAAAACATTATTTGGAGCATCCACATCGGCTGATTCAGAATCAATATGAGAAGAACCTCTATTCCAAGAAAAGCAATCTATATCTGAATATCTTTGTTCAGAAGTAGTACTTATCGTAGAAGGTGTAAAGCAGCCATCAGGTGCATATTTTTTCCTTTCAAGTTTTAACTTTGGTGGTTCACTTATAGTTTGATTAGTAAAAGTTTGACTTTTTTTAGATGAATAATCAACTGATGCATAAAGTGTATTAGGTGAAGGAACATTTTGATCAACTCCTTGAGATACTGGTAGGGAACAATGAAAACAAAAATCCTCATTTTCAGTGAGGGAATTATTTCTACATGTATGCTGCATTCTGACAGATTGAGGTGAGTAATGAAGAATATCGGCAGGGAGGTAAACTGTCATCCGAATCTCCGTGATCTTCGAAACTTCCACGGGAAGAACCTATTAAATAAAATAAATTAATCAATTAATAATTTTAAAAATACAGATTTCTCTCTAATTTTTCTTTAATTTTTTTTAATTGATTCACAAAACAAACAAATGTAAATGAAATATAATATTAACATATTTAAAATTTTTATTTTGACCTACTTATTTATGAAATTAAAATTTTAATTTAGTAAAAATTTGGCAGTTATAGCAGTGATTAAAATTAATTATATTAATGTTTTAGTGAAATTTATATCAATAATTTAATATGAAAAACAATGTTAAAAACTTATTTAAAATGCATACCTGCTAGCTTGTAAACTCTGAAATCATTATAATTTTTCAGGACTCTTTAGCACATCAAATGTATATTGAATTGCATTTTAATACAACAAAAGTATACTTATTATTAAATTAATTTAGAATTTTATGATGCACTCTATTATTTGTTCAATATACACAAATTAGTTCTAAGTAATGATTATAAGTTAAATTTTGTTAGCTTTAAAGTGCCCTATTTAACATAATCAGATTCCCTTCTATTGAAGCACTATAACTAACAGATTATCTTAAAATTCAAAACTCAGCAGATATTGCAATTTTAGAGGAAATTTTATAGAGAATAAAAAACTGTTTTTAGTTTGGATGTCTTTTTCATTACTTGCATGAGTACCACCATACTGCAATACAAAATCCAGCCTGACTGAGCTTCCTTTTCAAATGATTTAAAACGACCACTGGTCTTATTTCATTTGTAAAAATATGTATTTAAAGTTAGGATATTAATTCTTATTCTAAAATTTTAACTTAGTGAAAAGTGCATTCTTTTTTTTTTTTTGTATATCTTAATAAAAGAATTTAGTACACCTGTTAGTAATTTTTTAAAAGTTATTTAATGGGGGAAATATAAACAAACATTTTACTTGAAAAATAATTTACAAGGACAGTAGTAATATCAAGAGCTTGATACATACAAAAACTCTCCCCCTCTTTTACATCAAAATAATTCTCTTAGAAACAGTAGCAAAAGGCGCACATTTCTTAACTCTAAAAGTTCATATCTCTTACTTGCACGTGGCTAAAATAAGCTGAATGAACAAAACGACCGAATAATGAAATGATCCAATAATATCGTTCCTTTGAGCCTTTTCTATGTTTAAGTGTTCGATTTCGGTTCCAAAATTTCCTATTATCTAAAATGTCCACAAATATTGCTTAGTCAGTCCTTCCCTACATTTTCTATTTTGTTATTGGGACGAAAACGTTTAATGAACGGAATGCTAATCTTTAACATTTGTTAACAAATTGATAATTGGTCCGATGAACGGAAAAAGGATCTTTCTTTGTTAATTGGTTGATGATTGATAAATCAAATAATTTTCATAATTATTTGATAATTTGCATGCATATATACATTAGTTAAAAATGAAAAAAAAATGGAGAATTACCTCAGTACTTCCTCTATCCCTTATTTGTTTTTATGATGAGGATTTGGACTCAACTCTGACAAGTGAGTAAGGCGATTTTTCAATAAATCTAATTGCACATTACATTTCTGATTCTGCTCTCTTAAGTACTGGTTTTGCTCTTCAAGCTACAAAATAGCAAAAAAATAATAGTGTGAAATGGATATGCCATAAATACATAAAAATTTTCAATATTACTGCAATTTAAAAGTGAAAAAACATGATGTTTAACATGAATTTTCTTTTTATTTAACTAATTAGAAGAAAAAAATTAATAAAACAATTTCTTTCAAGTAGGTCTTTCAATGAGCTGAAAATATTTAAGTTAGTTTCTATACACATGTGGAATCAAAAAAAATATGTGGAATAAAAATTAAAGAAATTATAAAGTGAGTTACATTGCAAATACATTGCGCATACAAAATATTTAAATTTAACCAATAAATAAAAATAATTACTATGAAAAGTAATTTATAAGAAAAAAGATGAAATCAAAACTTTTATATAAAAATGATATACAGTGCATTTTCGATAAAAATACATGAAAGCGACCCATAAATGTTTATTTCAGAATTTTTTTTTTTTTTCGCGTTTCTGAATTGTGCTATAAATTTAAGATCGTGGTAATTGGAAAACTGATATGCATTTAAGAACAATGGTGAAACCAAAGAGATGCCATATTTTCAACGATTTGCAATCTCCACATATGCACAAGAGGCGAAAATCTTAAACAGTATCACAGCTAATGAGCTTATATCACTAATGAATACCACAGCTTTGACTTTCTGCTCTTTAATTCTTATTGATAAGTACATTATAGACCTTTTCCACCCAGTAGAACATACCGATGTACGAAAATTTTTGTCTAATTTCGTAAAGTCCGGCTTTCTTCCATTGTCTATAACTGTTATATTTCTTTCTTACGTTTAGAAGGTTGTTATTTTGTTAAACAATAGTTGTTTACAAGACAAACAGCATTTGAATAGTTCAATAGAAAGAGAATTTGGTTGATTTTTGGTGGTGATTTTATAGAACTGATTTTTATGATACCCCAGAAGAAAAACGTCTACAGAGTGTGCGCAACGGCCTAAAATCCGCAGTCCAAAATTTCAAGATTTTTAACCATCAATTATATGCAGAAAATTATGGTAAATATCAGATGAAATTCATAGAAACCATACCTCTTTCAATTTATTTGTAACCCATTCCTTAATCTTAGCAGCTTTGTCTTCAACCTGTTTTGCATCCAAAATTCGTAGCTTCCTCTGAAAATGATACATTATATATATGAACAGATAAAAAATTTCAATCACAAATAGCACAATAAAATTAATTTAAATACTATAGAAGTACTAAGGTAAAATAAATATATTCAAATTCTTCGCAATAAGAAATAAAGATGCTTCCACATTTTAAAAAGTAATTTACAGGGAAAAAAAAAAAAAAATGATAGAAAATAATGCAGTTCATACATTAAAAACAATACTGAAAAACAGGAATTTTTTTATTAAAGAAAAAAATTTGCTGATGATTCTTTTTTTTTTTTTTTAATATTCTTTCTTTTTACACTAATAGTTATATTCTAACATTATGACATTATTTCTTCCATAACATAAAAATATAACATTATAAATAAATTGAAAAATATGAAAATTTTAGCAGCAAGCGAGAATTTTCAGATCTATAGTCAGAAACTTGTGCATTGCAATCAATTACTACGCTAAGGCAGTTTGTATAATCTCTTCCTTATATTATTCAATATTAGTTTTAAAAAGTTTAATGATATAAAATTCATAAAATGAACAGATAAAGATGGCAACATTTATCTTTCTTTTTATTAAAAAAATTAGAGATATATGCTTATAGAGAGAAAAATCAGTGAAATTTTTTTTTTTTTTTAAGTGAGTCAAGAAAAGAAATAATTTAAAAATAAAAACTAATAAAAAAAGTCGAATTTTATAAAAAAAAAAAATGTAAATACAATTAAAAATTTTTTAATAAAATAATCGAAAAATCAGATGAAAAATATTTTTGTTAGAGTTAAAATGACCCAAAAAAAAACCTTCAAGTGCAACAATAATTTCAAAATTTTGCAGAATTAAAAATTTCAAAACATGTTCTCGTATATCTCTTTTTCCAATTTTAATGAACTGTAAAACGTAATTTATAATCACAAAAATACAAATTAAAATTAATTAAGTATGTTACCTGTTCTTCCACTTGTTGCTCCAATGAAGTTATCACACACTGACTATTAGAACATTTATAATTATTCTTTGAATAATTACAAGAACATGGAGTAGACGATGCAGCTTTAGATTTTATTTCAGAAAATTTCTTCTCCATCACCTGAGCCTGAAAGAGTAAAAGCATCACAAGCATGAAAACTAGTGTTCACATTTGATAACTGAAAAAAATATATTAGTGAAAGTACAAAGAAAGTTAGAAAAAAAGAAGAGTGATTTTTCAATAAAAAATAAATGCTATAGTTGAGATTTTATGTGAAAAATTTTACGAGACCTTGCTTCCTTTGATTTATAAGCAAACTGCCCAAATACGTCTATGGTTTGAAAACAATTTTGCTGTTCGACCTTTTTACGATCCCATTGTCCGTTTTGAAGTCTACTTGTACGTTAGACAATTTTTATATATATTTCTATTTTACTAGGAAAACAGAAATATAAATAAAAACATAAATAAGAAAGCTGCACGTAAAAAAAAAAAAATGTAAGAATTTTTAAAGTATATTTAATTATAATACGCATTACAAGACGATTAAAAAAAGTGCTAAAATAAGCAAACATTTTATACTAGTAGATGTGTAATCTTGAGGCCCTCATGGCCTAGCATTCAGTCGCTCGGTGTCACAGGTTTCGAGTTCGAGTCCCGGCTGTTTGTAGTGGTTCGGAATCCACTTTAAACCGTAGGTCTCGATCTACTATGACTGTAAGAGCGTTGGGCGTGGGGCTAACAACCTACATCGTAAAAAAAAAAACATCTCCTGTCTCGAAATCTGCTATGCGCCATTAAAAAGAAGATGTATGATTTTATGGTTCCCAGTTTTAAAAATTTATTTGACTTTATTTATATTTTTAAACAAAATTTCCCAATGAATACAAAATTAGAATACGTATAAAATTTCTCAAATATGGTATAGGTAATTAGTAATCTCTCCAATTTTTTTTTTTTTTTTCTCACAATAAATAAAACTAACAAAAATTTCTTTCTTTAGAGCTTACATATAAGCACTTAACATTTGAAATCAACTAAAAAAATAGTAATAATTAAATCCGCATGCCAAAACACAAAAACATCGTTAATCATATAACTGCAAATTTTGTTGTAAAATTGTATTGAAACAATGCAGTTTTAATATAACTTGAAATAAATAATGTGAAAGAATGTGATTTTGATTTTGCACCAACTAATTTATAGGAAAAAGAAAATTTATTTAAAGAAGACAGTTTTAAGGTTCCCAAAATATAAACGTATACATTCAAATATTTTGTTTTAATACCTTCATATTAATCTAAAGGTTAATTAATCTATTAATCTTCATAATTAATCTAATCTTATACCTTCATATTATCTAACAGTTAAAAGATATCAAAGGGTAATTTAGAATGCATGTTTAAAACGTATCAGCTGTTGTGTAAACTACTGGGGAATTAAGATGCGACATATTGCTCTATTTTAAGGTTTATATGCTGCAGGGGGAAATTTTTTTTAAATACAATTTTAGGCAGACAGACTACCATTCCTCGGGAACTTTTTCAAGTGTTTAGGCAAACTAGCGAAATAGTTGCACGATAACTGAGACCTTTCGAACATCTCCTCATTATGTAACACAAGACAGGGACCCGTCAACTAGAGATCAAAATTCTAATTAATATGTTAATAGTTAGAGAGTTCAAATCTGCTGCTTTGATCAGATCATTCTGATGCAAATAGTTGGGGCGATAACTTTACACTGTTTGAGATAGTGAAGTTCTGTGTGGTTTAAACAATGTATTTTGCCTGCGGAACAGCCACACACTTTTATCTTGATGTTGGAGAAGCGTTGCTTTAGGTCAGGGGATGGCCAACCCGCGGCCCGCGGGCAGCATGCGAACATTTTTCCGGCCCGTGAGATTTATCACACTTTGGCCATTATAAAATAAATATATTCTGTAAAAGTATGAAAGCCAATGTATTAAAAAAATGCATTATTTGTGCATCTATATGTTTAAAAATTAACTGTTGAAATTATGAGAAAAAAATTAACTTTGATTTAAAAGTAATATTCTTGCGAATATAGGATATATATTGCCTGTTTTATTTATGAGTTTACAGTTATGTGTTTTCAGAATAATTAAATTATATTCTGTGAGCTCATGATGCACGCGCATCGATTTGCAAAAGCAAAGTGAAAGAGTAGAGAAACAAATATTGCACAAGTAAAATAAATATTTTTAAATGATTTCATTTTTTTTTTTGTTTCCTTTATTTATATATATTTTTTATGTTTCATTTTTAGTGCTATATATTTCTTGACAATGTGCGTTTAGTGTCATTATTTTCTATGTTTACATGTAAGAATAATAGTAAACACAATAATAAAAACTCATTATGTTTCAATTTTTCAGTTCAAATAAATGTCTATAGTGGGTCTAAATCAAATATGGGGATATATATATAATTTTATATGTGGCCCGCAGAGTTATGATGAATTTCCAAAGTAGCAAGATCATTTAGGTTGGCCTGCTTTAGGTCAATGCTCATTGAAATATTATGCCGCACATTTTATATCTATAAATATATAATTAATAAAAAAATAAAAGAGAAAGGTAATAGAATAAATTGAAAGTAATTTGAAAAATATTGAGAATTAAAAATAAAAATATAAATATAAAATGAGAAGAAACTATAAGATTAGAAGGAAGCCCACCATCAGGTTGGGCTTGCATTAACGGCACTTCAGGTGAAGGAATGAGGGGAAAAAAACGTATTATATGTTAAGAACAGTTCGTGGTGTTTTTCTATTTTTAAACAAAGAAATATCATACATAGGAAGAGAATTTAAAACCGAATTGCAAGTGTAAGGAAGATTATTGTAGAAATTTTAAGTCTAAATTGGCGAATGTTTGGGAAGTTAAGCGATTGTTTAATATCCTGATTCCTGAAGTACCAAGGTGAGTTGGTGATCATCCGAAGGATTTTGTTTTCAAGTCTTTGGATGATTTCCAAGTTATTTTTCGCTGCAGAGCCCAAAACTAGACTTGCATAAGTAATCATGGGACGCATGTAATACATGTAAATAAGCAATTTGCTTATGTAGCGACAGGTTAGAATGTCTACAAATTAAAGGATAGAAGATGCGGATAGCTTTGTTAAATTTATTTCGGAGGTTTTTAATATGCTGAGAGTAAGTGAGATTTTTAAAAAGAGTGATGCCAAGATATTTAACTTGTTTGGACCAAGAGATGGCTGAGTTATAAATAGTGATAGTTGGCTTAGTAAATTTCTTTCTGCGAGTAAAGAGAACAGTTTCAGTTTTGTCAGTATTGAGTTTTAAATTTCCAGCGGGTTAACCAAGTCAGAAGAGAATTGATATAATTTTGAAGAGTAAAAGTGATAACCAATGGATTATTATTTTGACGCAAGATAGCATTATCATCAGCGTAGAAAGTGATTTCAATATCTGGAGATTGTGGAATATCATTGATGAATGTATTATATAGAGAGGGGGCCATGAAGAGAACCTTGCGGAACTCCTGTCAAGATATTATAAAAAGAGTAGGAGTTTGAGATAATAGCTCCTTCATTCTTTTCTTTGAATTGTAAAAAAAGTTTTTTTAAATATGCTTTTTATAACTAAAACTTAAAAAGCAAGGGACGACTGGTTTGGTTTGTTGCTCTATGCTCATTTTTTTCACACTTCAGGCTAATTAGACAGGGATCTATAGTTTAATGTGAATTCCGAACCACTCACAAACATCCATGCCACGCCAGGATTCAAAACTGACAACAAAGGTCAGAACGCTAGCCAATTGGCCATCAGGGAACTGCAAGGGTCTATAGGGAAAAAAAGTACTTTTACCTTTCAAAAAGCAAAACTTTACGGGGCTCTGAATATTTTTTAATAATAGCTAAAATATTTCAATTACTAAAATGCATACCATTTTTAAAAAAGATTATAAAAACAGATTATATTCAAAGAGAACATTATATAGCCAGAAATATTACTTAGTTTTAAGACTTCACAACAACAACAATGTATGCTCATGATGAGACAGATGATGGAAACGCTCATGCTATTGATAAATAACTATAAACAAGAATCGGCAAGAAAAAAAAAAAATAAATGACAGATTAGAATAATGCAGTATGTAAAATTTAAAATATTGTAATTTTTAGTAATATGATGAAGTGGAGATTTTAGGGGTATATTTACCCCCCGTCAGGTACGGTGTAATGTAAATTCATCGGTTTTAATTTAAAATTTTGTTAACGATTTCAGTAAGATTGGTACCCGACTCGTGGCCCAATGGCAATTGGAGCAGCTGGTGAGTATTAGTGTTCAATCCCCTGGAGGCTTTGTTATAGACAGTGTTTCAAAAAACGAGGAGGCTCAGTAGCGTTTGTGATGTTCAACATCTTGAACGGACAAACATGATGTTGAACATCACAAAAGCTATTGAGACTAACATCCGATTAATGATGTGATGTTCAACATCATTAGTCGGACTACCTTGCGGGAGTTTTTCGAGTTTTCTCTCGTACGCAAATGTGGGGTAGTTCCCTCTAAAAAGTCATTCCGGAAGGCACTGCCCTCCTTCTTCAGAGACTTTAAGTCAAGTCAGACTGCTACCTACCAGTGCTCCCCCACAACAGAACGACCCTTTCCCTTCATCCATGAACAGACTACTCATGGGGTGTCTGCCCGTCCCGCACTGCAGGACATTAAAGTTTGGTTTGGTTTGTACGGTCATTTTTTGCACACTTTAGGCTAATTAGACCGGACTTACAGTTTAAAGTGGATTCCGAACCACTAACAAATATCCATGTCCCAGCCAGGATTCGAACCTGAAGCCTGTGGTACCAAAGATCAGAGCAATAGTCAATTGGCCACCAGGCCGCAAGACACTGAGGACGCATTAGAGACAGACACTAAGATTGATTTCTTACAATATGCTAATAATCTTATTCTGAAATGAATGACTTTAAGCTAAAATAAATAAATAAGAATCAAATCTTTACGGAATATCAAAATATTTACCTCAAAACGCATGCTTCGCCTTTTGTTACATAAATATAAAAACTGTTTCTAAGCCGAGTCAAAATTTAAACAACCAATTACTATATTTTATGCGTATTTTTTAAATATTTAAATATATAATACAGAAAAATTAGGATAAAATGTGAAAATTATTTTACAATTCAAGCAATCATTCATGATAATCATTATCCTTGAAATAGATAAAAGTAAACTCAGATTAATATGAAAAGCTAGTTAACGATTAACATTTGCACACGAAAAATAAGGAAAGAGAAATACGTCATGCTCTTTTCTTTTATTCAATTCCTTCTATTAGCTCACACTTATATATATCTTGTTCAAATATTCAATCGTTAATAAAATACTTCTTGTTCATCCACTCAAGTTCAAATACATTTTTTGAAACATGTAGTGGATGACACTTGATGTTAATGCAGTTTTTTTTCAAATATTAATTCAGTAATTAAATTTAATTAATTAATTTTAGTTTTTTTTTAGATTTAAGTTGCATATATCTACCAATAGATGGCGCCAGATAAACTTAAAAAAATGAATGAAAAATATTTATAAAGGACTTTCTGCAATATAGTGAAAAAAAAGTAGGAATTGACATTAAATTTTTTTTTATATATTACTTGTTTTACATGCACATAAAATTACACTTTCTAGGTCTAGACAAGCAAAACTTTTGACCGGAACATCCAATATTTTTGGAAAAGGCATGGCTTTCGTGATACTCATTCAAAATTAAATGGGCATCAGTTTATCCAGCCATAAAACTTGGTTGTGGTATATATAATGAGACAATTCTGATCGATTTTCATCTCATATTTATGACATGAATTATAAAAACATTCATGCCAGGATTCATGAAACCAAATAATAGAAATAAAATATTCAAGAAACGAAAAAAAAAAAAAAAAAAAAAAAAAATTGAAATATCCATAAAAAATTAATACCGCACTTTTAATATTAATATATTAAATGTAAAAAAAAAAACAATCATATTCCACTGTTGGAAATTTATGTTTCTTATTCAGGCAATATAGGAATTACCAAAAATGGCAAAATAAAGCTAAATGCCCGACTCGTGGTTCAGTGGCAAAGTGTGTCGCTGATGAGTATTAAGGCTGACGTTTAATCCGCTGGCGGCTTTGTTGTAGACCTGTTTCAAAATACGAGGTTTTGGTTTGTCGTTCTACGGTCATTTTGTGCACTCTTTGGGTTAATTAGATCGGGACCTACAGTTTAACGCGGATTCCGGACCACTAATAAACATCCATGCCACCACCAGGATTCGAACCTGGAGCCTGCGGTACCGAAGGACAGAGCGCTAGCCAGCTGGTCAGGTGGCTCAAAATAAGCGGAGATTCGATGGCGTTTGTGATGTTCAGCATCTTGCCTCGTTAGTCAGACTACTAGGTGGGAGTTTTCCGGGTTTTCTCCCATATGATACGCAAATGCGGAGTAGTTCCTTCTAAAAGTCACTGGAAGGCACTGCTTTCTTTCTTCAGCGACACGGAGTCAAGTCAGACTTCTACCTACAATTGCTCCATCACAACAGAGGCTCCTCCCCATCATTACCTCTTTCCATGAGAACACACGGGTTCATGAATTTGGTCTAGATGTTGTTATCGACTAAGTGGGTTAAGAAACAGCATACAGAAAAACCTTATAACCCAGAGATATACCATAATCCAAGCCATTCTATCACTAACATTATGTATTGATTAATTGTATTTGTCTCAAAGATATTCATTTATGAAATTACGTTTTCAAATATAAAAATTCATTGCCCAATTATTATATTATATGTCTCTGCTTCTTTTATTATGAAGAATTCAAAAGCAGTTCTGTAATTATAACTCACTACCAATATTTTGGAAGTTGTGCTCCACTAATCTAGCATTTCATAAAAGATGCTTTAATTAAAAGCAGAAAATTTTAACTTGTATTAGCTAGCAAATGGGTCTAATGGTCGAGTGACTAGCGCTCTGCGCTCAGTGCCACAAGCTTCGGGTTCGAGTTCCGGTGGTGCCATGGGTGCTTGTAGTGGTTCGGAATCCACTTTAAACCTTATGTCGCGGTCTAATATGACTGTAGAGCGTTGGAAGCAGGGCTAACAATCCTACCCCGTAAAAAGACAACATCGAATGTCTCGAAATCTACCAGTAGACAGACAGCCTTAGCCCACCATGGGGCTGTTGCGCCAGAAATTTACTAGAAAATTACAGTAACTCATTTAAACAATAATATCTTTAATAAAACTATTTTGGGACAATAATAATAACAACAAAATTTAGAATTTTAAATAAAAAACAGCTAGACACATTAACTGTAAAGAGCAACAGGTTTAGCTCTGTAAAAGAAGCTTCCGAGCAGATCCAAGATACAATAGAGAGTTTTTGCATAACGTTCTTTTATCGTCCGATATTTTTCTTCCTAGCGCGCATGCTCATAGGAATAGCTTAGTAGTTCAGTATTACAGATACGCATGCGCAATAGGTACAATGTTTCCTATGAGCATGCGCGCTAGGAAGAAAAAAAATATCGGACGATAAAAAAACGTTATGCAAAAACTCTACTATCAGCCTGCCAGTTGAACAGAAGTTGATATTTTTTTAAACTGAAAAAGTCAATTCGCACAAAAAACAATTTCTACTCTCATACATATAGTAAAGAAGGGAAGGAAAATAATATAAATCGTTCTTGAAAATTTCGACACAAATAATAAAATGAAAAATCATGAAATGATAAAAAAAAAAAAATGCCGTTTGATTACCAACGATATTCAGAATATATTCACTTATCAGAACATATTTCTGATGCATTTCAGAATATATATTCTTATCAGAATATATTTCTAATATATTTTAGAATATATTTCTTATCTTACAAAAACATAAAGTGAATTACGTTTTTTCACTATTAAATAATTTAACAAAGTTTTACATTTAGTTATTTATTTTATTAATTATAAAAACATTTCAGAATAGATACACAAAAGATAAATACCCCAATTTAATTTGAACAAAACTAAGTATGGTAACCCTTCATTATAGTAACAAATCGGGAAAAAATATGAAATATATTCGAATCACTTAATTAAGGTAATGTCTAATAAAAATGTCTAACATGTGTATATAATATAAAAAAAATGTGTATATAATGTAAAATATGCCTAATGTCTAATAAAAAAAAATATTTGAATTTGTGATATAACAAGAAGTTATTGTAATTTTAATTGAAAGAGGATGGTAAATTTTAAGATTTTTTTATTTTTATTTTAAAGTGATTCCCGTCTGAATCCTCCATAAGATTTTTATATAGTTATATAACAGTTGACTACTTATTAATAATATAAAAACAATTTTTTTAAAGTCAAATTCAATTTTTTTTTCTCACTATATTGCAGAAACTCCTTCATAATTCATTTTAATTCCTTTTTTTAAGTTTATCTGGCGCCATCTATTGATAGATATATGCAACTTAAATCTAAAAAACCAAAATTAATTAATTTAATTTAATTAATGGACTAATATTTGAAAAAACTGTATTAACATGAAGTGTCATCCACTACAAGTTTAAAAAAATGTATTTGAACTGGAGTGGATGAATAAAAGTATTTTATGAACGATTGAAAATTTGAACAAGATATATATAGGGAGAGTGTGAGATAGTAGAGGGAATTGAACAGAAAAGTTATTGTTTAATACATTAAGACAAGCTCCACTTGCAGCCTAGATCACACTAGCTAGTGCGCCAAAGTATGGGGGTTCGATTCTAATGGTGGCATGTACTGGAGACACTGCAATGAAAACTAGTCGACACAGAGAGCATTACATGTTTGGTTTTGCTTGTCGCTCTCTGGTCATTTTGTGCACACTTTAAACTAATTAGACAGGGACCTACAATTTATTTTGGAATCCGAACCACTAAGAAACATCCATGCCACTGCCTGGATTCGAACTTGAAGCCTGTGGTATCAAAGGCCAGAGCGCTAGCCAATTGGCCAGCAGGCTGCGAAGTTTGGTTTGGTTTGTCGCTCTACGGCCATCTTGTGCACACGTTAGGCTAAACAGACCGGGCAGTTTAAAGTGGATTGAACCACTACAAACATCCATGGCATGGACTAGAATCGAAACCTGTGGTACCGAGGCCCCATCTGGCCCTGTGGTACCCATCAGGTTGCGAGAGCAATGCATGGAAAATCAGACTGATTGGCTGGAGATTTGCCAGATTTTCTCAAATAAGGCACATAAAACGAGAAGGTGTAGTTCCGTATTCAATTCCTTCTATTAGCTCACACTCTTCCCTATATATATATATCTTGTTCAAATTTTCAATCGTTCATAAAATACTTTTTATTCATCCACTCCAGTTCAAATACATTTTTTTAACTTGTAGTGGATGACGCTTGGTGTTAATACAGTTTTTTCAATTATTAATTCAGTAATTAAATTTAATTAATTAATTATAATATATTTTTTTAGATTTAAGTTGCATATATCTACCAATAGATGGCGGCAGATAAACTTTAAAAAATGAATGAAAATTATTTATAAAGGACTTTCTGCATTATAGTGAAAATTTTAAATAGTTATATAACACTTGACTACTTATTACAAAAAAAAAAAAGTTATTGTTTAATACATTAAGATAAGCTCCAGGAGCCTAGATCACACTAGCTAGTGCGTAAAGTATGGGGGTTCGATTCTAATGGTGGCATGTACTGAGTCACTGCAATGAAAACTAGTCGACACAGAGAGCATTACATGTTTGGTTTCGCTTGTCGCTCTCCAGTCATTTTGTGCACACTTTAAGCTAATTAGACAGGGACCTACAATTTAATGTGGATTCCGAACCACTAAGAAAAACATCCATGCCACTGCCTGGATTCGAACTTTGAAGCCTGTGGTATCAAAGCGCCAGAGCGCTAGCCAATTGGCCAGCAGGCTGCGAAGTTTGGTTTGGTTTGTCGCTCTACGGCCATCTTGTGCACACGTTAGCTAAACAGACCGGGACCTACAGTTTAAAGTGGGATTCCGAACCACTACAAACATACATGGCACCGCCGAGACTCGAACCCGAAACCTGTGGTACCCATCAGGTTGCGAGAGCAATGCATGGAAAATCAGACTGATTGGCTGAAATTTGCCAGTGATTTTCTCAAATAAGGCACATAAAACGGGAAGGTGTAGTTCCTTATTCAATTCCTTTATTAGCTCACACTCTCCCTATATATATCTTGTTCAAATTTTCAATAGTTAATAAAATACTTTTTATTCATCCACTCAAGTTCAAATATATTTTTAACTTGTAGTGGATGACACTTGATGTTAATACAGTTTTTTCAAATATTAATTCATTAATTAAATTAAATTAATTAATTATATTTTTTTTTTAGATTTAAGTTGCATATATCTACCAATAGATGGCGGCAGATAAACTTAAAAATGAATGAAAAATTTATAAAGGACTTTCTGCATTATAGTGAAAAAAAGTAGGAATTAACTTAATTTTTTTTTATATTACTTGTTAATCTTAAGGAAGATACCCCTCCCCCTCCTTCCAATAGAAGAAGTAAAATCCGTGTAGTATACTTTTAATAAAGTTGAATCTGCTACAATTCTGCAGCATCAATTATAAGTGGCTTGAAAGTCATGCGCGCAAGAAAGAAATGTAGCACAAACAAACACAGTGATAAATATAATAAAATTAATAATATTAAAAAAAGTTACAAAAATTTTCGCTTTATAGCGTAATTTTTCTAGGTTAATAAAACTCTCCAGTGATTTTACTTTTTTACAACCGAAAAGACTATTTACACTGAAAGCGGCAAAATAGAAAGAAAAGATATTCTATATATTTAACGAGAATTCAACAATTTAATATTAAGAATCATTTACATATATAAATTTATTTCGAAGAAATTAAGAAATTAATGAAACATTATATATAAGCTATTGTTTCATTATATGCCTTTTGTTTATTGTTTATATCTATTAAATTGACTAGTTATAAAGATGCATTAAAATTTCATAATTTGTGAAGCATTTTTTATCGTAAGAAAAGCTAATATATATATATATATATATATATATATATATATATATATATAAAAGCTATATCAAATAATCATTTATCAAGTTTATTTAACTTCAATAAAATTATGTAAAAAAACTTATCTTTAAATAATAAATATTTGACTAAAGACTTAATACTAATATATTTTAACAATGAACGTGACATAAGTAATCAATAATCAGAAAGTCAAATCAACTGTTAAGCGGACAACAACAACAAAAAAGCTAATTTTCTACTGATAGTTGTAATTCTGATTACCTTGTTAAGGAATCAGATGAATACATTTAAATAATATAATTATTTATAATACAATTTCTTGTAGCCTTAATGAGCATTTTATCACTATAAATGTACTGAATTTATCAAGTATCAAAAAGCCATTCTGATAATAACTTTTTTTTTTTAAATTAACATTAAGTACTTCCATAAATACTTTTGAAACACATGAACATGAAACACGCAATCAATATTTATAGAGAAAATTGTATTGTAACCCTTAAACGAAACAAAAAAAAAAGCGTTCATGTGGTTGTTGTCATTTGATTCCTTATCAGGGACGTGACCCCTCAGAATAATCAATCGATACCTTTCAGTACCGTCTGCCACGGAGGTTTTGCTTTCAATGGGATGATGTCATCGAATTAGACGGTGGATTACGTCATCAGAGGGCATACCCAATCACCTTGGTCGACGCGGACAGACGCCACAGGGCATTGTTTACACAACACAAGATCTGGGTTTATGACATTTATCAGCGTCTTTGAAACTAGGTGTTTATTAAATTTTTTTCCCACATTCATTTAATCATACACCGGTTGACGGATTTTTGCATTCGAAGCAAAAGTGTTAAAAGCTTTCTGACATAATGAAAAAAAGCTAGAAGGAAATTGAAAGGATTATTTTAGACAATGCATAAGTAGGAAATGATTGACAGTTTAAAAGCAAGTTATATGTTATTAAGAGAGAAGAAGAATGTTGCATATTTTATAGATTTTAATATATATATATTTTAAATATGAGAGGGAATTAAAGTAATCATAATATTATCATTTTGCCTTTGCAGTGAAAGAAAAGTAGTAAAACCTAATTCTAATTTCTATTTTTAATATAACTTTTTTTTTCCGTTAAATAAAACTGAACTCTAATAATTTGTTCAACTATTGTTTTTTATTAAAATACAAATCAACCTATAATGTCAATTAAATAAAAAAAAAAAAAAATGAAAGAAACTACATTAAAAATAAGTATCTCCCTATCTGGCAAAAATAAAGGGGGGAAAATGGAATATGTGTCAAATTAAATAAATTAATTGAGGAGAAGACAGTTTAAAATATTAAATGCTTTCTATTAATTTCAGTTATATTACATTTATTAAAGTTCCACAGTTAATAATTTCCTACTATAAAATCATCAATGGAATACACAATATAAGAGATAGGTTGCAATAGATAAAAATACTTTTTATCAAAATTAATTTGTATAACATCATACAGCACTCAAATGAAACAAAAATAATCCAAACAAAAGATAAAAGCTTTTAAGTACTGATCTAGATTGTTTAGTACATCACTTAATCAAATTCATGTTTAGATAATTTCTGATGTACGAAATGAAAAGATGATATAAAATAATGCATTTCTCATATAAAAACTTAAAATTCATACCGAGGTTTAATATAATATGATTTTAATTAACAGATAATGCATAATATAATAATAATAATAAGGCAATGAACAATAGAAATGCACAGATCAGCAAGAAATTTATCAAGAATTTAAAAAAAAAAAAAAAAAAAAATGGATGAAAATCATATTTGTTGAAAAATTAAACACTCACCACATTCATATCAAGGTTTAATATAATATAATTTTAATTAATAGATAATGCATAATATAATAATAATAAGGTAATGAACAATAGAAATGCATAGATCAGCAAGAAATTTATCAAGAATTAAAAAAACAAAAAATGGATGAAAATCATATTTGTTGAAAAATTAAAACACTCACCACTCGAAACACATCTCTGTCATTCTCAGGAGGTAGATAGAGAATACAAACTTCTGAATCGGGTCCATAATATGGCGCATGGAAAATAACGGTAGGTGAAAATTTATGACTAACACAAAGGACTCCCAACTGCTAGAATGCATACACGGCAGCTGGTAATCTGCGACAATACTTTTCCACACAACGGACCCGGGGAACGTTCAAAGGGGTTGCCATAAAAACCGGGAGCCGCCAAATTAGCAAAATCTCTCGTACAAAATGAATCTTGGTTCGAAGGTTCCCAACCCAATGTGTCTTTCCTACCCTTTGGCTTACTTAGTTCCTGCTCTCAGACAAAGAAAACATACTTTTAATATTAATGAACTTGGTAATTGAACGTTGAATGTGAATATAAAAATGTTAAATGTGAAGATAATGCAATAATGAGAAATAAATGGGGTGAGGAAAAAAAAAAAAAAAAAGTCAAATTATTATCCTAATTGTACCGATAGCTTTAGCTTTTTCGATCTCCTGCTTTAATTGTTCTCAAGCAGGAGATGTTTTTCTTAAATGTTAAATTCTTTTTATCTATTTTAATCATTTCTATTCATTAATTCAAGAAACTTCATTTTATGCTAATGTTTTAATTACTTTAAGATGTGGAGGTATTGTGGTTCTTAAAACCACCAAGGAACCCGTAACCGGTAAGCCCGTTGCCCGTTAAATTATTATTTATTAAATTATTAAAAAAAGTCAAATTCTTAATTATCAAATCATCAAAATTATTCAAAAAGTCAAATTATTAATTATTATTATTGTCAAATTATTTATTAAGTATTATGCTGATCTACGTACTTAATTAAATGTCTTTTAGTAATCAAATTATTAAAAAGTCAAATTATTATGTATCAAATCATCATAATTATTCAAAAAATAAAATTATTAATTATTATTATTGACAAATTATTTATTAATAATTATGCCGATCTATGTATTTAATTAAAGGTCTTTTAGTAATCAAATTATCAAAATTATTAAAAAAAAAGGAAAATTATTATTTATAAAATCACCAAAATTATTAAAAAAGTTAAATTATTAATTATTATTATTGTCAAATTAATTATTAATTATTATGCTGATCTATGTATTTAATTAAATGTTTTTTAGTAATCACATTATTATTTATCAAATCATCAAAATTATTAAAAAGTCAAATTATTAATAAAATTATCAAAATTATTAGAACAGTCAAATTATTTTTAAATTGGTAATTTTTATGATAACTTCCTTAATACTTTTAAGTGGAAACTTCTTCTTATAATACAGTGAAATTAATTTTCTGAAATAATTAAATACTATGTAAAATATGTAGTGAATTCCATTTTGTATTTTAAGTTTATTCTGTATGTATCGCATATGCATGCGTTTGGATAAGATTTATGATAAGTATTTTATATAAATTATGAAATTATTTATTTAATATGCAAAATAGTTTTAATAAACTAAATTATAAAACAATTATATTCTTCAAATTAAAATAAGAATACCTACTTCACCAGCTTTAATTTCTAATAAAATCACATCAACAAAACTCTACTTCAAGGAGAATTCACATATTAATATATCAATGTTAAATGTGAAGATAATGAGAAATAAATTGAGCTTGGTGAGGTTGAATTGAGTAACAATATATATATATATATTTTTTTAAAAACAAAAGTAAATCATCTTAAGATTAAAAAGTCAAATTATTTTTAAATTAGTAATTTTTTATGAAATTAACATATCAATAAATAACACTATTATCTTTTGTATTTAATACTAAAAGTAGTAATTTAAGTTATTCTAATTCTAAAGAAAGATGGTAGAAGTTACAGACAATACATACAGACTTTCAACTATGCATTAATATCAATTAAGCAATGTGTTTTGAAATGCCTTTTGATTTAATGGATTTCCGTTTCACCGCGTCTTCTATTTTAAATCCCTAGTCAGACATCAAACGCGTCCTAGTTAATTGAATAGTACTAAAAGCTTCTTTTGAAAGAGGCCCGATTTAGAATTTTCGAAAAGGACATTGCATTCATAGACCAGAAATAAAAGACAGTTGAATGATTAAGGGAAACAAAAAAAGCTTTTCATCTTTTTATCACCCATTTTAAAACGATAAAAATACACCAAAACACATTTTAACAAGGCGTCGAAATTGAAATGAAACCTTTTCACTGAAATATTTCATTCTTTCAAAAAAAGCGTCTTCCATTTATCATTAAATAAATCCAAGTTTCCTAATATTTAATCTCATATAAAACATTAACCAAAATAAAAGTTTATAAATTTTTGCTTCTTTTTTCCCCGAATCGAAGTTGATGCATTATTGAAAAACGAAAAATATATTAGCTAAGGTTTCCTACCTCAATTTAAGAAATACATAAATTGAAATGTTCGAAAACTGAAGAAAATGTTATTTTAAATTTGACAAAATAGCAGTTTATGTTTAAAAATTATAAACCAAAAAAAATTAACAGTGAAAGAAAAAGATCCAGCATCAAATTAGAGCAGTTCAGATAAGCAATCCAATATAAGTTTTAATTACTATATAAATATGTAAACTACAAAACGAAATTTATTATTCAACAATAACAATAAAATGCAAATTCCTTAGTAATTAAAGAACAACTGCTTTTAAATTTTAAAACAATTGCTAATTCGAAACTGCTTCACTTTTGAAACTTTTATTAAGCTAACTTCCGAGAACAAAGAATTACATTAAATTATTTTAATTATATCAATTTACCTTAAATTGAGTCATTTTCATACAAAAAGTTCACGAAATGATAACTTTTGCTTTGAGTAAAATTGACGCCACAGATGAATCTTTTTGACGAGTTGTTAAGAGAATGTAGTACCATTGATTGCTGCAAGTAAAAAAAAAAATTTTTGTTCTAATGCAGCTGGCAAACACTTAGACGCTTGTCTTTGATGCCTTAAGGCAAGCGCTGCACAGACGTTACTCACTCAGCATTACACAGGAGGTGCGTGTAACTTGAAGATAAACCACGGACGCGGAGCAACATTAACCCCCGCAACGTTCTACTATCTTGTTAGACCGGGACCTACGGTTTAAAGTGGATTCGAACCTGGGAACCACTCGGCCATTCAGGCCCCCTTGCCAGTAAAATAATGAACTCAACATTTTTTCTTTAGAAGACAACTAAAAAAATACGTACTGATAATTTGTATTTTTTCTGTCACAATAATTTTTTGTTTGAAATATAATTGAGATTGACATAAATTTTTTGAAGCACAAGAATAATTTCAAATAATTAATAGAATTTGCAATGAGAATATTTCTAACTTTCATTTCTACTTAATAAGAATGGGAAATTAAAAAATACATTGCGTTGCTAATTCGTTTTTAAACAGCAGCAGTTATTTAAAATGATGTGCATATCAGTTTGATGCTTCATTTTTTTCATTAATTCTGCTAGCATTTTTAAAAAATTTTATAGTGGTAAAATTAAAATAAATAATACTAACTTGGTAACCAAATAAAGATGAAATAGTTTTGAAGAAACATTATTAATACTGAAAGTAAATGTCTGTTTTAGTGTTTAGCACAGAAAATTTACAAGGAAATGCAGAAATAAACGAATTATATATTATTTAATAAGATAAGTTATTATTTAATAATAATTATAACGATTAATTGTCCTTTTTAGAAAATTTTGTAATTGTTTTTCTTTACTTTTCAGTTATTCTCATAAATTGGCAGTAGCAGTCGAAAAATTTTATGAAGCTGTGTTTTTAACTTATCAAATTATAATTATGTAGGAACTGTAAAGTGACTTTACATAACAAAGCTTTAAAAAAATTTTATGTACCGAAAAAGTAATCGCTTTTGAATGGCGTTGCATTTTTGCAACATTTTTTAACCTACGTAAAAAATAAATATTTTTTTCCACTTTCCCTTTTGTTCCCTTTTAATTAAGACTTAAATGACATTTATTAAAGAAAAAAATTTCAATTCTGTTCCTTGATTATTTTTGTTTCCAAAATTAAATTTTATTCATTTCCTTGAAGTAAAAAGTGTTTAATCCTTTTTTTTCTTCTAATGCAGCTGGCAATTAGACCGTGATCTTTTATGCCATAAGGGCTGCACCGACGTTACTCACTTTAGCACAACCCAGGGGGCGCGTGTAACTTGAAGATAAGCCACGGACGCGCAGTAACGATGCCCCCGCAGCGCTCTACGATCACGTTAGACCGGGACCTACGGTTTAAAGTGGATTCCGAACCACTACAAACACCCATGGCACCGCCGGGATTCGAACCTGATACCTGTGGTACTTAGCGCCAGAGCGCTAGCCACTCGGTCATAAGGCCCCGTGTTTAATCCTTAATGGGTTAAAATTTATGAATTACTTTTTTTTTTACCCGAAGACATTAAAAAAATTAATATCGTACGTTTTTTGTACGTTACGTATTTAATATCGTACGTTTAATTTAACGATTGTAAAAAATTAACATACATGATGAATAAGAGACATAAAAGTATGTTTTATAAAATGTTAAATAAAAATGGATGTTTCATTATTTCGATTTCGCAAATTTATTCAGCTTAAAAGTAGGCCTAGAGATGTAGGGGCATACACTACTACATATAATATGGCTGATGAAAACTTATATGTTGGGTGCATAATTAGTTCACATTAGAGCACTAATAGTAAAATAAAAATCGTGGGCTACGCATGCAAAACTAAAATACACGCAAATAAACCGAAAATTTGGAAAGAGAATTTATACAAAACAGTGCGAAAAAATAATGAAAGAGAATAGGTTTTGAAAAAAAGGGGGGAGAATAGAAGAAATATATTTTAATGGGTTTTCAAGATAATTTAATAATGTATAAACTGGAAAGAGAGCAAATTTATTTCTGTTATTTTGCACCGTTTGGCTCTGCATTAACTGTAAATAATTTATTTATTCCATGAAATCTAATGCTTTTATACGATTTCTGCTATATAAATAATTAAAAAATCTGACAAGGCACATCTTCAAATCTTCATCGACGTAACAGACCGATGGTGGGCCAAGGTAGTCTGCCTACTGGCAGATTTCGTGAGGAGGTGTTTTCTTTTTTTATTGGGTAGGGTTGTCAGCCCTACGCCCAACGCTCGACAGTCATATTAGTCCGGGACCTGTATTTTAAAGTGGATTCCGAACCACTGCAAATATCCGTGGCATCACCGGGACTCGAACCCGAAACCTAGGGCCCCAACCACCACTGCGCTAATCACTCGGCTATCAGGCCCCATATCTTCAAATCACAATTAATAAATATTGATTATTTGTGGACTATAAGAGAAATAAATTCAACGAGAAAACATTTCTAAAGTAATAAACCGATATATCAAGCGAGTAAATAACCATAATATTCATCTTTATTAATAGTTTATTCATAAAGGGCCTACAACTTCAAAAAGAAGCAATGTTTATTTTATTTATTTTTTAATATTTGAAATGCATGCATGCAACAAAAATTTACTTAGAAAACCAAGTGAAGTTTAGGATGGCACATTTAGTCTAAGCACCAACCTTACAGTTCCGCCGCAAGAATGTAAAATATTCACCGACAAGATTGACAGTCAGGCTGGCGCCCTACTTATTTATGTACAAAAATTCTTGCAAAAATAATAATAATAAAAAAAAAAAAAAAAAAGTATATCAAGGCTGGTCAATTTTAGAATAAAAGAAAATCGTATATGAATAAGCCTTCAGAATTTTGAAGTATGATCACGAAAATGTCGCAACTTCATGAATTAGTTAAATGGCCTATCGGTTTAATAGATAAGAATAATAACAATAACAATTCTTGTATTACTACATATGTATCTTACGTAATGGGACACCAAATAAAAAAATAATAAAGTACAACAACAGAAACAGCAAGATCTAATGTACACAGATAATGAATGGTATATAGGTAAATATAGGTAATGGTACATAGATAATGATCTAATGGATGCATAGATAATGGTAACAAATACACAATATCTATATATAAAAAAAGAAAATATGAAACCCATTTAGTATTATAAGAAACCTTAACATCATTAGAATCAATGTAATTATAATTAATTCTAATGATGTAAAGGTTGAAGATAAAGGTGGCAAGTTACAATTCAAGGAAACATTCCAATCTCACAACCTTTAAAACAACCTAATATTTTCATCTCCTTGTGATTCCTTTCGGACACTGCAAGTAATACCTAGTAGTTTTGAATAAATTTATTCCCCGTACATAAGCAGAAAACTAAAATTTATCATGATTACTTCATGTGCTATGTAGAGATTAAAAAAAAAGGTAAACACTATATTTAAATTAAAAGAATCCTTTCTTTAATTTATCTTAAATAACATCTGAAAGTATTCAAAAACAATAACGCTGACTTGAAAAGGAAATGTAATCAATTCAAATATAAATTTCTGCACTAATTTTTTAATTTAAAATTACAGAAGAAAAATACTAAAGAAAATTGATTAAAATCTATATTTTTTTTTTCACAATCAACGAAATCACTAAACTATTATTGCAATTTTACATTGCAGCCCATAAATCTTAATGATATCTCTATACAACACCTTAAACTTCATTCACAAAAAATAATTCTATTAATAGAAACATTATTCTTCCATTATCAACTGCAAGTTTTCAAAGCAATCAGTTTTTTTCCCTGTAATGAATTTCAAACACTGGAGATAATCAGAAACACAGCATGAGATATTGATCGAGGAAGAAATGTGCAAAGATGAACTAAATGTGGAGTTCATTTATTCCCATACACAAAACTTTCTTTGATCATTCCACTCAATTTACGTTGAAAGAATCAGAAACAAATTTATATCCATCCCTTCCTCAAAATGCAAAAAGAATAAGAAGAAGAAAGAAAAAAAAAATATCGCAAAAGAAACAACAAGTTTTAATGTGAAGAGGCTGGAACTCTGCAACAAACCTTTAAGAGAAATCATTACAGATAGGAAACAAATTTTTAAAAATAACCTGAAGAATGATGAAAAAAGAACACATTTTAAGTATGGCATCTTCAAGAAAAATAAGTTGGAAGGAGGGGAAAGTGATTACCTACTCCAGTGAGCAGTCAAAGAAGACTTAAAACGCGCATTCATAGGAAAAGCACGGTATTAAAATAGAATCTTCCCATGTCTTCTTTTGCGTAGTTCCTCTTCCTCTAGTATCATTTGTTACCTCCTTTTCAAAATTCTCCTTTACACTTTCACCCATCACAAGGTAACAACACCAATTTGCTTTATCTGCGCACTTTTGAATTAAATACACAGATATTTAATGCATTTAAGCACACATTATAAGTGGAAGATGTTCACAAACATGTTCATTAACGGCCATCAACGAGTTAAGTGTTGAAAGATAAAAACACTTTTCATCTCTCTATAAGAGAATGAGTATTTACGGTAGAGAGCACTTAATGGAGAACCCATTCAAAATGAATAAGATAAAAATTTTAGTATCGGCAATTCACGGTACTTAAGGTTAATTACAAGTTCTTTTTTTCCTTCTCTTGTTTCAATCGAATTCAACAAACGGTGTGAACCACTATCAAATTCGCACGAAGTTTATTTTATGCAACACGTTATTTCTTCTAGTTATCATTTATGAATTACTAATTGAGTAAATTTCATATGAGTACAATAATTGAAACGCGTGCGATTCTGTATGTGTCTAATATATAATTACACATAACGAGTGAGAATCTGTACGTGCAAATAGAAACGAGTGCGAGTCTACGTCTGTGTGTGTGATATATATCTTCTTCATTGGCGCAACAGCCCCATGATAAGCCAAGGCCGTCTGCCTATTGGCAGATTTCGAGATTGGAGATGGGGGCTGGATGGCTGGATTTTGCGGGGTTGGATAGCCAGCCCTACGCCCCACAGCCATATTAGACCGGGATCTACAATTTATAGTGCATTCCGAACCACTACAAACACCCAAGGTATCGCCGGGAATGGAACGTGACTAGCGCTCTGGCGCTAGGTGTCACAGGTTTCGGGTTCGAGTCACGGCGATTGATTGCTTGTAGTGGTTCGGAATCCACTTTAAATCGAAGGTCCCAATCTCATTTGACTGTAGAGTGTTATGGGGATGGTGTTATTGGCCTCAGTAGCATATCTTCAAGCTGCACGTGTCGCCTGGGTAGTGCTAAATGAGTAACAGCGTTCGTCGTTGCAGCCCACACGATATGCCTTCTTCAAAGCTAGTTTGTATTGGGCTGCTTGCAAGTAAATTGTCAATACGACCAAGTCCTCGACGTAATTAATATATATATATATATATTGAAAGAAAGAAAGAAAAAAAAAACCTCGTCGTTTTGCATTTCTTTATCCAACTAAAATATTCCACAGATATTTACTATTTTAAAATTCACCTACGGTTTTTTCAACGTTGATAACATTAGAAAAAAGTTAAGAAGTAGAGTTCATAAAAGAAAGCTTCGAAATACTTAGTAAATAAATTTACGTTGACCAAATAATAACTGTGAATATTCAGATTAAACACTGCTACAACTGCAAATGTAAATTATTGGGAAAAGAATAACTATAAATGTACATGAAATCTAACAACCTGAAAATATCGAATCACATATTCGTAGAAAAAGAATAAAATGTCACAGCATCAAAGGGAAAAAAAAAAATCTCTTAGGATACACAAACAGATAAAGCGAAAAAAATAATAATAATAAAAGAAAAAAATTCTATGATTTACATATTAATAATGAATTAGATACAAGATATACAATCACATAGAAGGAAAACTGTTTTTAAGGCCTTTTGGTCATTTTTGTTAAGAATGTCTGGTCTTTTCCCTTTGTAATTTTGATTTCTTTATATGTTCCTTTTGTTTCTACGGTAAGTGGCTAAATTTGTATGGATTGAGTTCCAATAAAGCCATAGGTAACAACAGCAACATAGAAGGATACTAAAATAGTAACTTTTATATCTGTAATAAATAAATAGTTGCCAATATTATATAGAGTTGCCCATATGCTACAAAATGAGCCAAAGCATACACAGTGATTCCCTGGTCTAAAGGGACCATTTTAATATTGATCGTCACCCCCAGTGGAGCATCCTTTCAGGCTGAACACGGGTCGTGTTCATCAACAAAACTGCTCAATAAAAGGAATAAAATGGCTGTGACTGTACGTGAGACAGCTGTCAGTGACAAAACGAACCTAAAATCACTTTCGTAAATGTTTTTGTAACCTCAGTGGGAGGGATTAGGGAGTGGGGAGGAAAAAAAGGGATCTATTTATGGAATAATAAATAATCCCAACACTACTTTCGGTCCTGTTAGCAGACAAATAGCCAATCACTATTCATTTCAGTGATGTTAGAGAGAAATCAGTGTTCCTCTGTAAATTAACTGGAACGCAGCGAATTATGTGCTACGTTTTGCACAGGTAATAAGTATTTATGTGTTTAAGTTTTACTTTTCCTCCAATCAAATTCTTCATTTTTCGATGTTATTATTTTTATTATATTTTAAAATTTTCCTATATTATTATTTTTCATTATATTTTACAATTTTCCTATATTATTATTTTTTATTATATTTTAAAATTTTCCTATGTTATTATTTTTTATTATATTTTAAAATTTTCCTATGTTATTATTTTTATTATATTTTAAAATTTTCCTATGTTATGATTTTTATGTTTTTTAATTCCCTATGTTATTATTGAGCCACATATAAAATAATACCACTGTAACTGTGTTCATAAGAAAAAAAAAAAAAAATGTTTAATTTAAGATATTCACCATGACAAATACACACAAAAAGTTGTAACTAATAATTCTACTTTCTGGTTAAGCAGAATTTTTTTTTCTCTTCAAATTTTAGAAACTTAAAAGTTCAGTTAATGTAAAAATTTTCAACTCTTTATGAATGAATTTCTTAAAGTGAAGATTTAATTTTGCATTAGATAACATTTGATTCATTTTATATCGGCATATATTAATTTGCTAAGTAACTACCATAACGAATTTTCTCTGTATTAGTTCTTTACGATCATTTAAAATTATCATTTTAAATTCAAATTTATAGAAAACTACGAGTAAGTAACATCAATAACCACAAACAATCTTTTGCAATGAGTATCAATTATTTTTAAGATGAACAATTAAGATTTTTTTCAAAAATATCTGAATTTAAAATAATTTAAAATTTACTAACTGAAATGCTGGATTTTACGACCATAATTCTTTGAATAAACAGCACAAATCTTAAAAATAGTTTTAATTTATTATAGCGTAGTGTCCTTAATCAAAGAAAAGTAATTTCATTTGCAAATACTTCAATGCGAATGCACATAACCCAGTTTAGTTTTTATATTAATATAGATTCTACTTCTTCATAGGTGCAAAAGCCCCATGATGAACCAAGGCAATCTTCCTACTGCCAGATTTCGAAACAGGAGATATTTTTTAATGGAGTACGGCCATCAGCCCTACGCCTAACACTCTACAGTCATATTAGACTGGGACTTACGGATTAAAGTGGATTCCGAACCACTACAGCCATCCATGGCACCGAAACTTGTGGCACCAAGCGCCAGTCACTTGGCGATCAGGCCCCATTAATATAAATTAGCTGAGTATAATACAATTTGAGTAGAGTTAAATGAATAAAATTTACCAAAATAGTGCATGAAATTTTCAGAACTCTTGTAATGAATGAATTGAGCTTATTTCTCCCCATTTCCGAAATCTTACAATACTGTAATATTTTTTTGCAGTTAATCAAGTCTAGGGTTCCGAGTTTAAAAAAAAAAAAAAAGAAAAAGAAAAAAAAAAAAAAAAAAAGGGGGGGGAGAAAAGAAAGAGAGAGAAAAAAAATTTTTTTTTTTTTTTACGCTGGAACAATCAAAGTTTTCTCTCACTATATATATGGGGCCTGATGGCCGAGTGTCTAGCGCTCTGAGCCACAGGTTTCGGGTTCGAGTCCCGAATGGATGGTGGTACCATGGATGTTTGTAGTGGTTCGAATCCATTTTACACCGTAGGTCCCGGTGTAATAAGTTCGTAGAGTGTTGGGCTAACAATCCTACCCCGTAAAAAGATAACATATCCTGTCTCGAAATCTGCCAGTAGGCAGACGGCCTTGGCCCACCATGAGGCTGTTGCGCCACTGATGGCGATGATGATAAAGATAACCTTCAACCGCAATTATGATGCCTGTAAACTTTGATGACATAAACACACTTGTCGAAAATGTTACATTTATATCTAGAAACTGTAACCACTTGAACTGCAACAGTACTTCGTTTTGAAACTTTAACTCTGATTTCATTGTTGTTAGCCGCCAGTTGTAGACGCGGATTATGTGTCTGTATCTTTGATATTATACATTATGTATCTATGGATCATCATCTGTCATTTGTCCATAAAAAATTAAGGAAAATATTGGAATATGTGAATTGACTGACTATGTCCCGACATTTTGGATACCTACTTAACGGTTCGTTTGACTAGAAAGATAAGACAAATTTATAAGAAATTTTGTAGTTTATCGAATTGTTTATTATTATTATTATTATTATTATTATTTTTGTTCTAATGCAGCTGGCAAACACCTTGGTCTTGGATGCCTTAAGGCAAGCGCTGCACAGACGTTACTCACTTTGCATTACCCAGGGGGCGCGTGTAATTTGAAGATAAGCTAAGAACTCGGAGTAACAATGCCCCCGCAACGCTCTACGATCCTATTAGGACCGGGACCTACGGTTTAAAGTGGATTCCGAACCCCTACAAACAACCATGGCACCGCCGGGACTCGAACCCGAAACCTGAGGTACCGAGCGCTAGCCATTCGGCCATTCAGGCCCTTATTATTATTATTATTTATCCTACGGCTAGCTATTAATCGGCCATGCACTGTCCAATGTAAGCGTGAAAGACTGAAATGAGCAGTAAAAGAATTGGCTTCACAAAAAGAACAGCAAGAAGAAAGCGAAGAACGACAGTCGTTTAGCGAGAACAGTTTGCACCACACGTAGGCGACTGTCACAAATTGTTTGTTGAGGTAAAAATACCATACCTCTAAAAGCACATTTTATTTTCATCCGTCATTCATTGGTTACATATTTCGTTTAGCACGTTATTTTAAATAGTACATTTTACTCTAGTCAATTATGTGTAAATTAAATTAAGTGAATTTAATTAATATCCATTGAGAAATTTTTGAAAAAAAATTCTAAACAAGGAAATAAAGAGAAAGAAAAGATGTAAAATTCAGCATTCTTACAATCAATCCATGTTAACTACTGAGATTTTTAAAAAGTGACAACAAATTATATACACTGGGTAAAGATAAATGAAAAGCAACAATCTATAAATAATCAAAAATCCAAGAATCAAACGTTGTGGTTGTTTATAGTGCTTTTAATGCTTTTACAAATAATAAGACATTAAAAAACAAAGTACACAAATGAAAATATATCTTAGAATCAAATTATATCTAAAGAATTTAAATAGTTACAATAAACACACCTTTATTTCAGCTTCCTCTGCTTTTCTTTCTGCATTGCGAACTTTATTCTGTAGCTGTATTAGCTGAAAAAGAACAAAATAGGTTATTAATTTTGATTCAAAAAAAAAATAAAAATATAATTCTAAAACACTTAAAAAAAAAAACCTCATTACCTTCATTTTTTTTTTTTTACTGCCAACTAATAAATCAAAATATCATTCACGTTTAAAAGTTTCTAATATACATTTTTTAGTTTTCATTAAAAATTTTGCTCATCAATAAAATCATTTTTCTCATCGGAATCATTATTTTATTTTAATACTTTTTGCTGATTAATTGCAAGTGTTTCAACCTAAATATTTAAAATATAAAACTCCATATGCATTTCTTTGTATTAAAATTCTATTAATATATATTCATTTTAAAACAAAGCCTGATTATAATATAAAAATGACATAATATAGTATATACAGTAAAGAAAATGGATCAAAGGAAAAGGGGAGGGGGCATGTTTTGTCAAAAGCGGTCGTGATAATATTTTATTTTATCGAGGGGTGTTAAAAAGTATAAACTCGTATGTAAATATTAAGAGAAAAAAATTTTTACATTCATACAATTTTAATCTCTTGACGGCCATGGCCACATATGTGGGCATTTAGTTTGTTCTAACTATAATTAATATTATTAATAAAAAAGAACAAAAATTTGATAATAAATCATTCACTACAGAATCTCTCAACAAGAAAAATACAAATCTTATAGTTCGGCTGCGTTAATTATCATATTTTCATTTTTTGGTTCATTTTTCCCATTTTTATTCATTTTTCCCTCTTGTGCTTTTTGAATTCCTATCAATATAAAATGAAAATAAATATTTAATAATAAATTTCACTATAAAATCATTCACCAATAAAAATACAAATCTTATGGTTTGGCAGCACTAATTTACGGTGTGCAGTTAGGAATATGAAAATAATGTAAAAGTAGTTTTTCGACTGTCAGAGTTGTTGGATTATTAAAATACATCGTCAATATTAGATAAAAAATAATACCAGATATATTAAATATAGTTAGTTTTAATTATTAATACCTGGAAGGTATGAAATAATTTCACTTATAAATGATTAACACACAGCGACCACAAATATGGACGTTTTTTTGTTGTTGTCGCTGTTATTTTTTATTGTTTCCTCTTTCTTTTGGTGTTTTAATTCCTATCAATAGAAAATGAATAAATCATAAAAAAAAAAATAAATAAATAAAAAAATTTTTTGTAGATCTTTTTTTTTTTTCTCACTATAAAAAAATCGTTCCTGAAGATATATACAAATATCTTCAGGAACGATTTTTTTATAGTGAGAAAAAAAGATCTAATTAAAATTTTTTTTTTTTTTTTTTTTTTATGATTTATTCAATACAATTATTTACATTTACATTTATTTAATTTTAATTTACATTTATTTCATACAAGAGCTTAGAGATATTAATTCTTCCCTACTCGGGTTAATTTTTGATATCGTTATTTAGCCTTACTCGGTTGCTTTCTGCAATGGATGTCTGGTTTTCATTACGGCGGTGCTCAGTTTTTATTAACAATTCACTTTTCTTTTTACTACAGTATGCTTTCATTTTGTAATTTTAATTCCTTTCCTTCTATAATTTTTTGATCTCTCTTAATATTTTAAACTAGTTTATTTATTTGTAATTTTTATTCAATTAATTATCTACATTTTCTATAAATTAAAATTTTTTTCACACTGGCAATGGGCTTAGACCAATGGACAAGAACCCTATTTTTTCCAGGACGGAGGTTTATGGTCGCTGCGCGACCATGCACTCCGAAAATCTACAACGAATTTGAAAAATTTGAGATATTAACAAGTTCGGCGATATTTTACTAGTATTAACTTCCAAGTACAACTTTCTTACAACACATTTCACAACATGAACCAGAAAGAAATCAAATTCTAATCATCCATCACACTTTCTTACCTAATGACAGAGCCATTACTGTCTTTCGGATTGATCCAGCTCATTCCAATAACACGCTTCCCCTAAATCTTCAAAGTAATTGGCTCCCAGAGAACTATCTGGTTGCGAGACGAATCTGGCTCGCAATATTTCAAGCTCGAAATGTCGTGTGTCACGACGCAGCAACGGACGCGTCCATTACTGTCCTTTTTATTACAAGACTCGCATGCCTTCGAAACTTCCAAATGCACGCAACACGTTTTTTTTTTTTTTTTTTTTTTACAATGGAAAAAAGGCAAAGACGAAGTGGCGATGCCAAATTTTTTGTGGGTTTTAGGAGGATTATTAACTGGAGTTGAATTTCATTCGGATCTTGGGCTATGCGTTTCGTTATTAATTATAAACGGGGGAGGAAATGGACTTGTCTAAGAGAAAGATTTGGTGGATGAAAAATCTTAGCTGAAGTGCGTGTGGCATGGTGGACTGCTCTTCTAATTAAGTTTTAAAACCTCATCCATTCGAAAAATAAATAGCTCATTAAAAAACATTTTTTGGCACAATTACGAAAGATAAATAACATAAATTTAGTAAGATAAAAAAAACCTCATAGAATTCTATCACCTACGGAAGGTTTAAAATATCGTAGTTTTGCTTATAGAACTTTATCCTACCGCTTTTCTTTACTGATGATAATTTGTGTTATTTAATAAATAAATGTAAAATATGTTCCAGTTTGTAGATTTTTTTAAAGCAACAAATCTAGCTAAGAAAATTATTTCTTCAGTATAAAAAATTAAACATTTATAGCTAAATTAATATCAGAAGAAAAATTGTGAATAGAAAACCGAATTGAAATTGTGAATTAAATTTTTGAATAGAAGCCATATTCACAAACGAATAAACTAAAATTATTTATTAATTCATTTGAAAAATCTATTTTCCATTTTTTACTGATTTGTCAATTTTTTTCCATGTAAGTAGTTAAAAGAGCTAACAGAAGTATTTCAAACAAATTTAAAAGACATAACTCATCATATAACTCAAGCATAGGCCTCTTCGGCCTGGTGAATAGTGGATTGGGTTTCCAAAGCAGGGCCGCTTGATTTGAAATTCGAACAAACGATACCGAACCAAGGATCGGAAATATAAATTTGTTGGCAAGAGTGTAATTTCTATTGGCCTCAAAGAGGAGACAATTTGAAACTCGAACAAACAATACCACGAACGAAACGTATTAGATGTCTTGATATATTTGATATTCTACGACTTTTGGATACCTTCCGATTACTTCGTTGAACTTGACAATAAGAAAAATTAAATATGCAGTTTTCTGGTTTAAACGAGCTTATTAGTAAAAAATAGTTAGAAAGGTATTATACGATTATAATTTGAATGCTAAAAACACCTGGGAAGTATTAGATGTCTTGAAATATTATTTGATACTCTACGACTTTTGGATACCTTCTGATTACTTCATTGAACCTGAAAATAAGAAAAATTAAATATGCAATTTTCTGGTTTAAACGAACTTATTAGTAACCAGTAATTAATAGCATCAACAAAATTTAATTTGGCATCTTCCCACAGCCAAAAGTTCAAGCCACAGTTCTTCATTAATAAATTAACGCATTCTGAATCGCCAGTAAATCCATTAACTAATAAAGTTACGATATAAAGGTAAAAATTCTAAATAACCTAACCAAAGAACTTAGCCACGCTATTAATAAAACAAGATTAATGATTTTGCAATGGCCGATTCTCAGAAACAAATTTTTGTTAATGAGTTGAGTTACATACAGATTGTAGCAACCAAACATCATTAGTCAGCTATACAAGAATGATTAATAATGATTTATGACTTAAGATGCTATAAAAATAGCAAACTTGCAAGAAAATAACTACATTGATTGGCACTGCTAACAAAATACGAAAATGTTATGCTCAAAAATTAATACTGAATTTAAGGATATTCATTTACATTATATTTAAATAAAACACAGACAAAAATCTATAAAATGAAGGGGGAATTATAAAGAAGGTAATGTTTCTAGTAAGAAAATCCGTAGACTAACTACATCCTTTTTTTAAATGCATACACATTGGCATGACAATTTAATTTTAGTTTTCAACTTAAAACCTCTTCAAGCCACGATATTGATTCTTAATGTTTAAAGAAACTGATTTGCAATTTAAATCAAGTCCCTCATTAATATTGCAAGTATATGTAGAGTTACATCTATTGAATATATTATAGCGACAACATTTGAAAACAAAATTACTGTTTATATGCTCACTTCCTTTTAATTAAGCATTCATACATACTGTTTTTTAAATGCTGTTTAATGCTGCCTTGAGCAGTAATGACAATATACTGCTCAAGGCATTTTCTGAAAAATACAGTAGAACCTCTTTAAGGCGAACCTCGATAAGTCGAAAACCTCCACAACTCGAAAAATTTTTGTTCCCTTTCCTTCAAGCTCCAAACCCTCCATTACTCGAAATTTAACCCCTCTATAAGTCGAAATAATTAGTCAATCCCCACAAGCCATTTTGGTATATATTTTCCCTCCGTAACTCGAAAAAAAAAAAAATTGGACCTCTGTATCTCGAACATTAGCAATGTTTGATTTTACAATCTTTTACAACTCGATCATTTGAAACTAATTGCCTCTATAGCACGAAAAAAAATAAATTACCGACTTGAAGGATTTGCCGACAATGCACATTATTGTTTCTTAGAAAACAATGTATGAGTACATAGTAAATAATATTAACCAATTCTATGAAACCCAATCTATGAATAACCAATTCTATGAAATAGCAACTCGAAAAAAAAAAAAAAAGAAATTTCTGCTCTTTATAGCTTAGATAATGCTATAGATAGAGAACGATCGAATTGTCTAAAGCAAAAACAATTAAAACAAACTTTTTTTAATACATAATATTTTTAATTTTAAGGTTGTTTCAGAATTATTTTGAGTTTTTATTGTAGTACATAATATAACTTTTAAGTTGCAAATAAACATGTTTATTACCTCTATAACTTGAATTTTTATTTAATTTACCTCTGTAACTCAAAATAAGTTAGAAAGAATCTAAACCTCTACAAGTCGAATATTTCCTTACAAAATCCGCGTAAGTCGAAATCCTCCATAAGTCGAAAACTCTATAACTCGAATTATTTGGGGTCTCCCTTGAAGTTCGACTTACAGAGATTCTACTGTAAATGAAGTTTCGATTTTTGCTCCAGTTTTTCCTACCCTGCATGATGGATCACAACGAAACCGACGGCAGTAAATCATCAACAGAATCAACCTTGAAAGCCGTGCCATAAGGGTTGCCCTACAGAGCCCAGTAACCTCTGGAACCCATCCAATTTGCATTTTTAGCGAATCAACTGCCATAGAAGTTGCGTGACTTTCGCCAAATATGGAAAACTTTCCTACACTCAGAAACAGCCATCTTATTAAAAAATATATTGCAACAATATACATATACACACACAGCAATCCCTTTTATTAAATTACAAATTTTAAAGAAAAAACATGAATTTTTAGAAATTGATTTCCATACATAGATTTAATAATATCCTTTCTAAACCAAACAAGAATGAATGAGTTCCACAATCAGTAATTAGTTTTCCGTATTCGGTGTAAGCAGAATACGGAAAGCAGACATGAAAGCAATCCTCATGGAATGTAGATGCTGGGAGTTCATATGAGGAATAACCGTTCCATATCTTGGCAGTGCATTTCAAAAAGACAAGCGTTTGATCCTCTGGGGTAAGCAGCATGATCTGAATATGGCATTCAAAATCGTGATTAGTTATAGATAATGTAGCTATTTTGAAATATTACAGAAATATCGCAGGAGTCATACATACAAAATTATCAAAAAGGCTGTGGATGACTTATTTATGTTTAAATAGTTCGTATGATAATTTTTAATTTTTCACGTTTTAAATTTATAACAAATATCATGGATGGTGGAACATGCCTACCCGTGAACGTGATAGCATGCCCCACTGGCTTGACTTGACGCTTTGATATTTATGTCCCACTGGCCATAAGGGGCCATTAGGAAGGAGGAAAAAAAAAATAAATTTTGATTGTTTTAATCGTGTATATTTAATAAGAGATATTAATTGATTACACATGTGGGAACGGTTGTTGGTTTGTTTGGAGAATATTTCGGTCCTTAAACTAAAAAGAAAAGTAGCGTAAAGGATAATTGACTGTATTTTATTGTAATCATCAGCTAGTGTGGATTATACAAATTGTGAAATGTACAAAAGCAGTTTGCATGAATCGCTCAACAGAACTTATAGGGAAAAAAAACTATTGAGTGATACGCTGGGTGTGTGATAAATGTATCTTTCTGTGAAATTTATAATTTGAATCCAATTAGCAGAGTTGAGTGATTTACTTTAAAATAAAAAATATAATATATAGGAAACGCTTTTTTATTTATGTTGCTTTTACACAAAAAATAAAGTTATGGACCTAAGGATCTCTCTGTAATTGACAGCATATTATCTAACGTAATGAGATAGTTCATTTGATTACAAAGATTCGAATTTGTTCTAAATGGCGGAACTTTGTGGTGACATATTTCATTTCCTCACACTACTTTACGACTTTAAATAAGTGCCTTGGAAAGTGAATATGAAAGTAATTCTCATGGATTGTGGTTTGGTTCGTCGCTCTACAGTAATTTTTGCACACTAGGGCTAATTAGACCAGGACCTACAGTTTAAAGTCGATTCTGAACCAGTAAAAAACGTCTCTACCACCGCCAGGATTCGACTCTGAAGCCTGAGGTACCAATGGCCAGAGAGCTAGCTACTTGATCATCAAGTAATCTTCACGGATGGTGAATGCTGGGAGTTAATATGTGCAATTGCCATTCAGTATCTTGACAGTGTATCTGAAAAATCAAGCGTTCGTTCATACGGAGTAAATAACTGACATATAAGACTACCTAAACGGCAGCGAAAGAAAGTTTCAAATTTTGTTAGCGTATACCGAAAACGGAAAAACTACATGGCTCAAAATGTTACTTCAATGTGTCTCAAGTTCACATGCAAGATTTATCTGCCTGGTGGATGTGTTCTTTGATGTGGCATACAACCCTGGCATATTTAGCAAGAGAATAGCCGAAAAAAATAATTAAGATTAAAAATTCTGGCTTTACTATGCCTGAACTACTCTGCTTTCAGCTCATTCGTCGACTGCCACCAGAATAAGACAATATGGTCCAGATTCTCTAACATCTTGAAGAGAAAATTTTACAGTAAAAAATTTTATTGAAGTAATTGTTGAAAAAGTCTGGGAGAACTGAACTAAAGAGAAAAGATGAGGGTAAACACTTCATAATTGTTGGCCATGCCTATACTACAAAAGATAAATCGCCGCATCATGTCAGAAAACAATGGTTTAAAAATCGAATTTCAGGCGATGAGTGTTGGTCCCAAAATAAGCATAGTGTAAATTAAGCAATGGGGTTTTTTTTTTTTTTTTTTTTAATACGCTTTTATCAGTTTCACCTGTATGCTTGTTTGTAACTGACTCTTTGGGCTCGATTTTGCCCTACTTTAAGCGATCAGATTTAATTTAAACGTTGTAGACTTATCAAGGACCGACGACAATAAAATATTTTGATAAGTTTATTATCTCATCCTGATTAGGATCGCCAAGATTAGTGATTTTATTTTAACTTATGAAGAGCAATTTAACCCATGTAGAATGAAAGTACCTAAGACATTCAAATCTACGTGGGACAGTGGCACAACGGATAACGCGCCTGACTACGGATCAGGAGATTCCCTGTTCGAATCCTGGCTGGCTCGACATATTCGCATTTAGCCTTTGTTTTACTCACAATTAAATTATTATAAGAACTATAGTTCCAGTCCAACGTACCGGACCTCATTTACATATTATTGTTTAAAAACACGCTTTTAGAGTTAATCAAACTAAAAATAAAACATAAATTATAGTTTAAAAAGAACTAAAAGAAAAATAAATTATAGTTTAAAAACTAAAAAACACGCTTTTAGAGTAAATCAAACTAAAAAGTAAAAAATAATTGTTAACATAAGAATAAAATGACTAACGAGAAAATGAATGTCACTGTTCTAAAAGCGTCGGATGCTCGATATCAATCGTTATAATTTTTCACTAGTTTCATTCCGAAATGCAGAGTTAGTTTAAAAATGTCATACAAAGCACGCTTTTAGAACAGTGGCATTCATTTTCTGGTCAGTCATTTTTATTCTTATGTTAACAATTATTTTTTATTTTCTAGTTTGATTAACTCTAAAAGCGTGTTTTTTAGTTTTTTAAACTATATATATATATATATATATATATATATATATATATATATATTTTTTTTTTTTTTTTTGTCTTGCGCAATGCAGATATTGCGGAAAGCTGGAACATACCGAAGATCAATGCTTTAGAAGCACTCGTCAGGTTAAGAAAGCAAAAAATGCAGAGGAAAGAATATTCTTGGCCGACACAAAATCACACCATTGATTTACTGTGATAACCAAAATGCTATTTGTTTCACTAAAAATGTATTGGAAGATTTTAAAACCAAGAATATTGATATAACTTTATTTGAATTTGGTTAATAATAATTTAACCAAATTCAAATTGTTCATATGAATGCTAAAGACAATTTAGCTGATTGCTTAACAAAACCTTTACTAATAAAGAATTTTTAGAAAATTTTGCTTAGTGCATACTATCAAAATTGAAAAATCCTTTTGTTTTTAGTACGACAAGACATGGGACCGATGGTTGGTTTGCTATTTAAAATGTTTGGGTCTTTGAATCCAAGAGAAAAGTACCGTACATGAATTGTAACCGACAGCCTGTGATTATTGTGAATAGTAAAAAGCAGTTATTTAAATAAACTCTCTTCAGCGATTCATACTAACTGTTCGAGCTATAGGCATCTGGGGACGGACACCCGTCTACTCATGGATGGGGAGGGGGGCGCAACTTCTGTTGTGATGAGGCACCCGTAGGTAGATGTCTGACTTGACTCCGTGTCACTGAGGAAGTCGGGCAGTGCCTTCCGGTATGACTTTTAGGGAGAACTACCCTGCATTTGAGTATCGAATGGAAGAAAACCCGTAAAAATCCTACCAGATAGTCTGAATAACTAAGTAAGATACTGGATATCACAAACGCCATCGAGTTTCCTCGTTTTTCGAAACAGTGCCTACAACAAAGCTGCCAGCAGATTGATTGCCAGCCCTAATGTTGCCCAGCGGCGCACGTTGCCATTCTGCCACGAGTAGGGCACTTTAAAAATATATTACATTGGAAATGTTTTTCAATTACTGACATTTTTATGCTATATTTCACTATATTTCATTTATGCACATTATCCTTTCTACACACAGAAACAACAATCGCTCATAAATGAATACAATAAAAGTAAGACAGAAAAAAATAATGCATTTCTTGTAGTCAGTCTACTAATAAACATTTATTCCATGTTAAAATATGAGCAAAATCTAAAAAAAAAAAAAAAAATAATCAATCCATTTAAAAAAAAACAAACGAGGATCGAATGAAGCAATTTTGATACCATGAATACGCAACAATTCCGAATTACACTATTAAATAAATAAAGAATATCCACAATAATAGCATAAATTATTTAAGCAAGCTTTAAAGGAACCAACAGCGCTGAGATAAGTGAGAAAACGGTTTTCCGGTTATAAAGGAAACGGGTGGAGGGAATTAAATCAATGCAAATGAACACCGCTTTTATTTTAGCCAATGAATAGAGAATGAATGACTTAATAAGCACGGAGATGGGTGAGAAAAAGAACACCTGGCAATCAGCTAACCAAAGTTTACAGGGGGGGGGGGATGAAATAGCCGAGTTAAATATTATATACTAAAATAAAAAAAAAAAAAACAATTTTCCAATGTCCAAAAAAGTAAAACCAATTTCAATTTAAAAATCCAGGGGCTTCAGGAAATTCAATTTTTTTTTTTTTTCCTCTTTAAGGTTGCTGGCACTGTCCTTGACATCTGTGTGAAATTTGACGTCAAAATATTCATTAGTGTTTGAGTTACGCTTGGCTTTGTGAGACGCTAAAACTGATTCCGGCAATTTTTAAATATCTGAATTAATTGAACAAAGAACTTGCATTACATTTTGTTTGCGGAAACGTATAGAATGTTGCAGAAGGCATTCGGTGAGTATTCCTATATCGGGAAAGAAATGTTTACAAGTGTCAACCGACAATGCTCACGTCCAAAAAATTAAACATTTGGTGTTTGCAAACTGTCGATTTACAATTAGAAACCTTGCTGATTCCATTCCATTTTGGGCCTCAAACGCGTTAAATCTCGATTGGTACCGAAAACACTGAATGCTCCAGCTTACACTACATTGATTCTTCGTGACTTTTTCGCCAAAAATTAAACTCATATCGCTCATAAACAACCACCGTATTCACACCGTGCGACTTCTGGCTATTCCCTAAACTCAACAGACCACTCCGGGGACACACTTTTGAGTCGATTGAGGAGATTCAACGTGAATCGCCGCGCGCTTTGAAAGTCATCCCTGTCGATGACATTTTAGCATGTATTGAGGATTGGAAAAAAATTTGGCATAAGCGCATTTTATGCATTGTGTCCGGAGAGGATTACTTTGAAGGCGATGAAATAAATTTCGAAGAATTAATAAAGAGTTTTTGAAATCTCATTTAAAAAAATACCGATCTATTCAAGATATCTGTATCACACACGAAAATCAGAGCCTGGTTATCGTAAGGATCTAATAAATTTTGTATATTTGTTTAACAAATTAAAATGTCTAAAAATAACTTTTACGCGTTATATGTTCAACTCCACTTATTTAAATCCTGGTGATCTCCTCTACAAATCACCTTTTATGAATGTAAATTCCAAACAAAGACTGAAAGGGTCTAAAACTTTCTTTTTTTATGAAAAACTAGAGTATTTTTAAAAAGTGGTAGATAATGTAAATTGAAAATTTGATAAAACAAATTTTATATATTTGTTTATATTTTTTTAATAATTATTTTTTAACTCGTTATATTGAATTCCACTCATTAAAAAAATGTCTATCTCTTCAAATCACTTTTATATACAAGTCAGAGCCTGGTTACTGTAAAGATTTCAAACATTTTGGTTGAATATAAAACAATACAAAATTTTAAAAGTTGGTGCATGGCTTAAAAATAAAATTTGATAAAACAAATTTTTATATTTGCTGTACATATAAAACGAGTCCAAGTCTAATTTTTGAAGGATTATATCTTCAACTCCACTTATTTAAAAAATGTTGATCTGTTTAAGACATCACCTTCACATACGGGCCTTGTTACCGGACATAGATAGGAATCTTAAAATCCAGGATACCACGTTATTGAACAATATTTTTAATATTTAAATGATTACTTTTTTTTCTATACCTATAGCTGGGTTATACTACATGAAATCTGAAAACCTTTCAAAAAATTGCCTATAATCTATTTTTTAAAGTAAAATGAAACAAGTAATATAAAAAAAAAAAAATTTTTTAAGTCAATTCTACTTTTTTTACTATATTGCAGAAAGTCTGACTGACTTGACTTGACATTTTTTAAACTTGTCACTAGATGTTAATACAGTTCTTACAAACATTAATTAAATTTAATTAATTAATTTTAGTTTTTATATGGGAGAAAATTTTTTTCTCTTATATAAAATATTTAGAGGGATATAAATTTAGGAATAAATACCGTCAGTGGCGAAGCGTTTAGATCGCTGAAAAAAAAAATTCTTTTTCAGATTCTTTTTTTTTCATTCTGGGTTCTAGTGTGAGTCAAGTAGGGAGCAAAATGAAAAATGAAACATGTGAATAAATTAGTGAGAAATGGAAAGTATGTCATGAGAGAAAGTGTGTGAGAGAGATAGAATTTTTCTAACTTAAAAAAAAAATGAATGAAAATTATTTATAAAGGACTTTCTGCGATATAGCGAAAAAAAAAAAAAAATTGGAATTGTCTTGAAATTTTTTTTTCTATATTACTTGTTTTTACGATTACAATTTAAATACTTTTTTTACTGTTAGGTATTTTTCCCAAACTTTTTCCTTTATAAATTTTTTTCCCCTTGAATATCGGCTGATAAAACACATCCCATAGCTTTCTAATTCAATGTGAGCTTACTAAGTAGACAACCATTTTTTTTTTTTTGTCACATACAATTATTTTTATTTATTTATTATTTTTTATCACTTTGACTAACTACAATTCGATTTATTCTACTTAAAAATTTGTTAAGAAATAAGAGAATTAAAAAAAAAAAAAAAAAAAAAAAAAAATCTTTAAAAAAGAATTTAAAAAATCTTACGCAAATGCATAGCCTTTAAATTATAAAACAAACAATAAATAAACAAGTAATATAAAAAAAAAAAAAAATTTTAAAGTCAATTCCTACTTTTTTTCACTATATTGAAGAAAGTCCTTTATAAATAATTTTCATTCATTTTTTAAAGTTTATATGGGGCCCTCTATTGGTATATATATGCAACTTAAATCTAAAATAAACAAAAATTATGTAATTAAATTTAAATATTGAATTAATATTTGAAAAAACTGTATTTGAACTTGAGTGGATGAATAAAAAGTATTTTATTAACGACTGAAAATTTGGACAAGATATATATAGGGAGTGTGTGAGCTAATAAAAGGAATTGAAATAAAATACTCAAAAATTAAGAGGAAAACGCCAATTCAATCCAAAAATGAAAACACTGTCGACTACTGAGATGACATCTAGGAAGAACTGAACGCACTAGACACCCTAATTGTGAAAACATAACAATAGATGGCAGCATGAAAAAATAATATCGAGCAATTTTCGGTATTAAAAAACAATACACATACACACATTATATATAAAACTCAGTTGTAAAAAGCAACAATTTATTTAACTAAACAAATTTCAATAAAACCCCAAAAAAATTTTAATAATATTACAAACTTTTAACTTCAAATTTTTAATATTTAAAAAAATCATAGCAGTAACCGTTCTTCAAAAATGAGTCAAAAATAAAAGAAGCTTTTTTTCCCCCTCAAAAAAAAAAAAAAAAAAAAAAAAAAATGTTTGGTTTGAGAAAGGTGGCGAAAAACGTTCTAAGAATAGAATGCACGGTTATAAAACATCTGGTTGCTACTATAAGTAGCAGACACTAACATCTTATGATATACTGTTATATTTAATATATCTTATGTTATATATATAGTGAGTCCTATATAGAAAATAATTTTTATGTTTTCAACGTTTGAATTTATTTCATTAATTTTTAATGTTAATATCTATGTGAACAAAGCGCATTCTTTTTTTACGCTCACTTCCCTGCCCACAAATATATTTTCTTACTTTTATGAATTCTAGAACATCATAAAACACTCGACGGATAGAGTCGTCAGGCAGGAGCCGTTAGCCCCATCTTTCAGAAGCAGTGAGGTAGCAGGCAAGGAAATAAAAGCAAAAATAACTTACTCGTAAAAAAATTTTTTTTTTAAGAACATGCAGTTAAAAAAAAAGGCTTAGTTAAGATTTCTCGGATTTTCACCAGATACTAAAATCTTATGCCATAGAACGCTAGAAATTTTTTGCCTGTGATAGTAGGACATCAGGTATCCGATTGGCTGCCGTTCTACGACGTGAGATTTTAGTATTCGATCGAAACCCAACTTATATTACACTCGCATTATCAGTTTTAATTGTCTTGTCACTTTTATAATTATTAAAAAATTTTTTTTTTAATATTTTACGCGAGTCTCTAATGTTACTAAGTTTTCTATTTCTTTAAAATTTTAATGTGAAAAAAAAAGGACAAAAATAAAATGTATATTGTCTTACTTTTATGAATTCTAGCACATCACAAAACACTTGACGGATAGAGTCGTCAGGCAGAAGACGTTAGCCCCATCTTTCAGAAGGAGTGAGGTAGCAGGCAAGAAAATAAAGCAAAGATAGCAAGAAAAGCAACTTACCCGTGAAAAAAGTTTTTAAGAACACGCAGTTAAAAAAAAGCTTATTTAAGACTTCTCGTATTTCCACCGAAAACAGAAATCTTATGCACTAGAAAGCAAGAAATTCGGCAGCCGGTGAGAGCAGGACATCAGGCATCCGATTGGCTGGCGTTCTACGACGTGAGATTTTTAGTATTAGATAGTATATTGGATTCGTATTTATAATGGACTCGGATTATCTTGTCACTTCTAGTTATTAAAATATTTTTATATTTTACTCGATTTGCTAATGTTTTGCTACTTCTTTACAATTCTAACATGAAAAAGAAAAGTACAAAAAAGAAACAAAACAAAAGAATAATATACATTTCTTTATCTTTTTTGTTTGCATGCATATTGGAAACTCAAAACAATAACAAATAACGAAATAAAAGCGCCAATCGTTTTTAAAAGAAAGTCTTAAGTGACCTACATATGATAATGTGTGCCATGTTAAAAAACTAAGAAACATTGTTATTGACTGCGAAAAATACGAAACTTATCTAAAATAACAAAACTCCATTGTTTCCAATAAACCGTTTATTTCTATGAAAACTTAATTCATTTTTTCCCTCGCTAAGCCATCAAAAATTTATTTTCATAAAAACACAACAAATCCACGGAAAAAAAATTTCATTTATAATTTTTTAAAAACTTGTTTTAATGTATGAAAATTGCGACAGAAATAGTTTTATCAATACATGGAAAATGACTAGTAGAATACGAGATTGGTAACATATCAGCAGATAAAATACTTTTGTACCTTCTTGCTTTCACAGAATAACAAATTTCACAATTTAACTCATTAATATTATAAGCACTTTTAAAAAGTACATCTGATTACAATACATAGCTCGTTAGCTTAAATTTACTATACATAAAAAGAATCATAATGAACCTTGAAGGTTGCGAAAGAGTTCAAAAAAGAAACTACTGACCCTAATCCTCTATCGCAGTTTTAATTGTGCAATATTCGAATAAAATAGACTTGCACTTTTTTTTTGATAGTTTAATTCAAGCAATTTTCATTGTTTTTCTGTGTTAAAAACCGATTTCACAGAACATCATCAAGGTTAAGGATATTTAAGGATCAAAGGTTTTTTTATTTAAAAAGAAATGCAGATCTTTCATTTAGAACATTTAATTTGATATAAACTATTTCTTCTAGTAAGGTGAAGTTTGTAATTGTTTATAAATTGAAAATTGGTGCTTTAATATTTTCCATTTTTTGTTAAAAAGCGGGGTTTTTCCCTCTTAAAAAGATGAGTAAATGGAATAGACAATTCATTAATAGAAAATTCAAGCCATCAAAATAGTATGAAAATGCATCATAAAAATACCGAAACGGTAATTAAACGTTTCGATAACGTACAAGAGAAATATATACCTTAAAACACAGCAGAAATAACACATTAGAATTAACTATATCAATAAAATAACAACTAACTCTTGTTGTTTCTTATCCCACTTGGTCGACAGTAACATTTAGACCAAGTCTTTGAACCCGCGTTTTCTCATGGGAGGAGGGGGGGGTCAGCTCCTGTTGTGATGGAGCACCAGTAGGTAGAAGTCTGACTTGGTTTGTGTAGCTGAAGGAGGCAGTGCCTTCCGAGAGGTCTTTTATTGGGAACTACCTCGCATTTATGTATTGTATGAGAGAAAATCCCGGAAAACCCCACCAGGTAGTCTGACTAACGATTTTAAAATGTTGAACATCACAAACGTCATTGAGTCTCCTCGTTTTTTGAAACAGTGTCCACAACAAAGCCTACTTTGTTATAAATCGCAGAAGCCTACTTGTCTAGCTCTACTTCAGCCATAATGCTCACCAGCGATGCACGTTGCCACTGAGGCACGAATCGGGTTAATCAACTCATAATTATATTCAATCATCACCCTCATCAATGTGACTTGATACATTGCAGACGATATGCAGTGAAAAGTATTTAGCTTGAATTCCCGTATATTTTTTGTAAATAAGTGTAATTTGTAATATTTTTTTAATTTGTAATATTTTTGAAGTATTTAATGCATTCAGTAACGGTTTGCTTCTCTGCAAATGACGTGATTTTCCGTCATCCATCATCAAGAGTTGAAAAATAACAGACAAGAATTCACGTCTCCAATCTTCTAAGTGTTCATAGATTGAAAACGCATTAGTTTGAAATAAGGACTCAAAAATTAGTTCAGCATGGTAAGAAACGAGTTTAAAGGCAAATATTAGGTCAAATATAATTGTAAACCATTCAATTGTAGCAATTGTAAGATGTTAATCTTACAATTGTCATTTTAAAAATACAAAAAAAAAATGCCCCATCCACCAAATCACTTTGCAAGAAGATTGTAAAGAACATTGTTAATTAAACACAAGTAGGTAAATACTGAAGAAAACGATCAAATTTAAAAATGTCGCACCGACTTTTAAACAATAAATTGTGTAATTCTCCGAAGATTATACCAACTAATTACAGAGGCCAATTGAAAGTGGCCAGAGGATACAGATTTAAACATGATGATTAACATGAACAGGCAAGAACTTTCGAAGTAGAGAAAATTATTTATACGAAGTGTTTTATTTACTTTACATGAGCAGCTATTCAATATTCTAGAAAAAAAATAGAAAACAATAAATACATAAAAATATCCAAATACGTGACCACTGAACGTTAACGATAAATGACGAATAAAAAGTAGTGTCTGTGACTGGATCCATGTACCAGGTAACGGTGGCCACACATGTATTAATGTCTTTATACACGGATACTCATAAACATCTCGATTTGTGTATAAAATCGTGAAATCAATGTCCTTTTTTCTGAAGATGGATTATTTTGTTATTATTATTATTTTATTTTCATATCATGATGAGAAAAAAGAAGATTAAGCGATAAGAAAATCCCATGATCACTGAAAGTAGTGTCTGCGACTCATATATTAATGCCTTTATACACGGATAGATGGATACTCGTAAACATGTGTAACTCAATTTGTGTATAAGATCATGAAGTCCGTGTCCTCTTTTCTAATGATGAATTATTTTGTTGATTTTTTTTTTTTTTTTTTTTTTTTCATAAGATGATGAGATAAAAGAAGATTAAGTGATAAGAAAATGACATGATCACTTAAAATAGTGTCTGCGACTGGATTCATGTACCCGGGTATCGAAGGCCACACATGTATTGTCTTTACACACGAATAGATGGATACTCAAACATGTGTATCTCAATTTGTGTATAAGATTCTGAAATTCGTGTCCTTTTTTTCTAAAGACGGATTAATTTGTTGCTTTTTTTTCTTCTTCTTTTTCTTCATATAATAAGGTAAAAGATTAAGTGATAAGAAAATGTCATGAAAGTAGTGTCTGCGACTGAATCCATGCACGTGTACCGAGTTAATCTCTTCATACACAGAACGGTGAAAACGTGCATCTCAATTTGTGTATAATTGCGATCGTGAAATCCATGTAATCTGGTACTTTTTTTTTCTAGTGATGAATTACTATGTTACTTCTTTTTTTTTTTTTTTTTTTTTTTCATATCATCATAAAAAGAAGACTAAATGATAAGAAAATGCTATGGTCACGATTTTTGATTACATTTGTATGCATTACTTATAGATTAGTATTATCCTCCAAAGTTTTAACAAAGTGTGCACAAAATGACAGTAGGGCGACAAACCGAATGGAAGTTTTAACAACCTGCCAGTTCGACAGCTTACGTGTTTACAAAAAATTGGTGGCGACAATTGCAACGACGATGTTCTAACATTACACAAATATCCTAATTTCCTTGTTTGCCTGCATATTTGAAAAGTTTTTCAACGCATGCTTTAAAAGCAGGCGATTATAACTTCTACAGTTTAGTTGCGAAATATGCTTGTAGATCAGGATTGCTGCTAAGTGGCTGTTTGATATTGTTGTGCTCGATAACTGGCTGTTTGATATAGTTGCAAACTGATTGTATGATATTATTGTTGTGCTTGCAAACTGCAATTGATATTGTTTTTGTGCTAGATAACTGGTTGTTTGATATAGTTCCAAACTGGTTGCATGATATTGTTGTGCTTGCAAACTGCAGTTGATATTGATGGCTGCTTTATGTTGAAAACTTCGAAATTGAGCAAGTTCCGAGATTTCGAAAAAAGAAACATTTCTGTCTTCAATTGTTCAACAAGCTTTCCAAACATAAATTCGCATGTGTCACTTAAATGGAGGGACGTAGAGAATGCTAATGTCAGCGCTTTACTCCCAGAAGATGCTAAATAAATTCTTCCCAGAAAACGACATCACAATTTCGAAATCGGAATAAATCCCCGAAAGACAGGAATAGCGCACTAATTAACAATGAAGAACCGACAGTCGAAACCTGAACGGTTCGTTTAAGACCTTTCATTATTAAATGCACAGAAAGTACCAACGGAGTTGTATGGCTTAATCAGCAAACAGACCATGCGGGGGTGTGTTGGGTGGGCGAGAATTATGATTTAGATTTTCGATTTCAACTCAGATTTTAATTATCAGCATTTCACGCACCAAAAACTTTTTGAGATATGGTCTGTCGCCGACGGTTGCAGTCAAAGGATGTCATTTTCAGCCACGTGTTTCTGAACCTCTTATTAAATTTAATGAGCATTCAAACTGAATAAATTCTCGAAATTCGGAATTTCTCGCCCTTTCCGTACACACAGACCAATTGTGTGAGCTTCCATGCTTTTTAGATAAAAAGATGCTAACGAGACACTGCTGGGATTATCTGCCAAAAAAAAAGTTTTTAAAAAGCAAAGGTTTCATTCATTAAAAAAAAAAATCAAGATCAAGAATCTTTTAATTTGATAAATAAAAGTAATTTCCCCATAAACTTATGAATTAATTTTAAATTTCCGGTTGAAAAAATGGCATAATTAAATATATATAATAACTCACCAAAAATATTTTTAAGTTTTAATTGATCAGCTTCATTTTAAATGTATACGGCAAATATTGAAGCAGACATGCACGATATAGATATGTCTAATCATATGTCAGTTTTATTCAAAAATCCTATAATAGGTAATTTACTTTCTTTCCATTTTCAGATTTGTTGAAAGATTATAAACAGTGAAATGATCCGATTCTAATTTAAATAATAATAATAATAATTAATAAATAATAATCAAACTTAATATTAGAAAAATGTTTTTTTTATATTATACAATGTCGTAAATTTATTGCAAACAAAAAAGATAATTTTTGTAAATAAGGCCCTAACTTAGTGGCAGGGTAATCATTTGAGTTGTTTCTTTTTATTCAATTCCTTCTATTAGCTCACACTCTCCCTATATATATATATCTTGTTCAAATTTTCAATCGTTCATAAAATGCTTTTTTTATTCATCCACTCAAGTTCAAATACATTTTTTTTTGAACTTGTAGTGGATGACACTTCATGTTAATACAGTTTTTTCAAATATTAATTCAGTAACTAAATTTAATTAATTAGTTTTTAGTTTTTAGATTTAAGTTGCATGTATCTACCAATAGATGGCGGCAGATATACTTAAAAATGAAGGAAAATTATTTATAAAGGACTTTCCGCAATATAATGGAAAAAAAAAAAGTAGGAATTGACTTTATTTTTTTTTATATATATATATATTACTTGTTTGTTCTTCAAGTTAGTTGAAAATTAACTTTTATTCATTAAAAAAATTTATAATTTATACTCATTTAAATTTAAACGTCTTAAAATGCTGATCGTTTATTCCTCATTAACTAAAGATCATTGTATTTTATCTATGGATTTAATATTATAATTTTTAACTTCCTAATTTAAGAATTCCTCAAATAATGAAACAAGTATCCAACAAAAGCATTCAGACTGAACATCTATATCAACACTATTAATTTTTTTTTATATATATATTACTTGTTATATTATACAATGTCGTAAATTTATTGCAAGCAAAAGATAATTTTTTGTAAATATAATACAATGCAGGGTAAACTTAAATGATTACCCTGCCACTAAGGGTTTTTGTAAAATTGGCAATAACTGACAATATTGTTTCAATGTTATTGTTTCAATTGTTATCAATGTTTCTTTTTATTTATTTATTACACTCACACACTATTCAATTCTGTTCATTATCGAAACATTTGTTATCGGCCAATGTTTGTTTTAAGAATTGAATAATTTTATGGAATTTCCAACAAAAATGTTCCATTTAAAAATTGCGCTTGACAATGTATCTGTGGTTACCTAATATTGTCACACATCAATAACGACACAATGTATCTGTAGTTATCTATAGCAATAACCATATCACGCACATTTATATATATATACATATAATCATATATATATGTGTGTGCGCGTGTGTGTGTAATATTACAAGCTTTGCTTCATTCTGTATGCATATCCATATTCCAAATTCAATTGTTGCACTAACCCTCCATTTAGCCCTTTCTGCAATCGCTGACTTAACATTTTTCTTCCTGTACTCTGTTTGGCTCTTCATTTCTCACTCTCTCCAGTCTGTTAACTAAAATACTTATAAGGAATTGTTTTGACTGCCGCTCTCTATGACTCCAATCAACTTTCGTCGTTCTTGGACATAGATGCTTCATTCGTTGCCTTTCGAGCTAGACCTAATTCGCTCGATTCCAATTCATTAAATTACCCTGACATTGATAAAGTTTAATGTGCCTCATAATTGTTCATTTGCTCACCAATTATATATATGTATATATATAGGCTACGAATGAAGCAAGAAGTACTTATGTCCAAGAACGACGAAAATTGTTTGAGTCTACCAGTCATAGAGAGAGTGGCAATCCAAACAAATCCTTAAAAGTGTTTTAGTTAACAGATGGATATGGGCGGGAAATGAAAAGATAAACAGAGCACAGGAAGAAATATGTTAAGTCAGCGATTACAGAAAGGGCTAAAAACAGGGGTCCCCAAACTTTCCAGCCGAAAGGCTCGCGCTCACCAAGGCGAGAAGATGCAAGCTTCATTGGCAAATTTGACCAATCACTAGCCTCACCGCGGTCGCCTGAAACCGGTTTGCAGTCCGCCGCTTGGAGTTGCTCAACTTTCAACTCGAAGCGGTTTTTCACTAGGCGTAATGCTATTTCTGACGTTTCGCTGTGAAGGGGTCGAAAAATTTTGTCGCTAGCCTCTTGAATCTTCACGTCTCTCGCCTCGGTGGGAACGAGCCTTTTAGGGCCATACTGTTTACTCCAGTAAATACCAAAGGCCAAACCATTTTAATTTTTCTGCCATTATCTATAATTTCCAGTTAGTTGTTATGCTTAAGTTAAATTTTCTGCTTATTATGCTTATCATTAAGCTCTACCTAGCAAGTAAAACCGAGTTATTATCGTTCTATATTTTTTTTTTAATCCAACTTATTAAAGCAACAATAAGCTATTCGCTGTCGCGGGCCGGATTTGGCCCGTCGGCAGTAGTTTGAGACCCCTGGGCTAAAAAAGACATTTAAGTGTAGCAATTCAATTTGGAATATGGGTATGTATACGGAACGGAGCAAATTAGGTAATATTTTTATATATATATATATATATATATATATATATATAGTCTGTTTTGGGGTTTATGTCGAGCAGAGGAACTTTACAAGAATGTGCATGTCTATGTCAGACAATAATAACTGTGTAACAGGAAATGTGTGAGCACTCTACATATGAAAAAAACATCACATTTTCTATGTTTGTTGGCCTTTACAAAAATGCAGAAGAAGCCTCTTGTTAAGGCCAAGGCAAAGGTGTCACATTTTGGGCGTTCACACATTGACCTTAATAACCTAAAAACAAGGAAGAAGGATGGATGAGCGCCTACTGCCTGTGGCAGGTTGATGAAAGTTAATCAAGCAAAAGCGCACAGCGCATTAATAATAATCTATTCGAGAACTACCAACATATTGGCCTTTGTTAGAGCTGTGATGAGTGTCTTTGTAGGTTCGGTAATTTGGACAACTTTTGGTATATAAGTATATTTTGTAATTATGCAATTGCCAAAAGCAACATAAAGATGCAAAAAAAGTATTAGACAAAAAAAAAAAAATAATAATCAGATAAACAAAACGATTCTGATTATTTTTTCTCCTAGAAAATTCTAGGGGTGAAAAAAAATGTCTAATTCATTTAAAATGATTGTGAAATCCTTATTACTAAAAAAAATAATAATAATTTCTATCTAAAACATGTAGATTTTTACAAATATAAATTTCATTTCAAATTGCCCACTCAAAAGAAGTAAACATAGAACTTTTTTCTTGTAAAAGAATCTCAATTACAATAGTGATATTATAAAAGATATTTATTCTATTAAGATAGGAAAAAATACATGAACACTTACATCGAAAAACTATGTTAAACACTAACATCCTAAAGATTTACATCGAAGAACTATGCTAAACACTTTGCATCCTAAACACTTACATCTAAACACTACGTTAAACACTTACATTCAAATATTACGCTAAACAATTAATACACGTAGAGTTTGGATATTAGTTTAAAACGAACAACTAAATATAAAACAATTTAAAAGGTCAAATATGCAAGTTGAATAATTGAGAGGAAGATAAACTAATTTTAGTTTGACATTTAATTTGAACTTAAAACAAGTAATATAAAAAAAAAATTTAAAGTCAATTTCTACTTTTTTTTTCACTATATTGCAGAAAGTCCTTTATAAGTAATTTTCATTCATTTTTTTAAGTTTATCTGGCGCCATCTCTTGGTAGATATATGCAACTTAATTAATTTTAGTTTTTTTTTAGATTTAATTAAATTTAATTACTGAATTAATATTTGAAAAAACGGTATTAACATCCAGTGTCATCCACTACAAGTTAAAAAAAAATGTATTTGAAGTTGAATGGATGAATAAAAAGTATTTTATTAATGATTGAAAATTTGAACAAGATATATATATAGGGAGAGTGTGAGCTAATAGAAGGAATTGAAAAAAATGGCGAGAATTTACTATTTATAGATTATTCAACGACATTGCAAGCAAAGTATATTTGAGCTATTTAAAAATCTATAAGACTTTGCATGCATAAAATGCATGAGAACCATTCGTAAATGTATAACAGAAGTTTAGTTTAAAATTCATAAAACTCAGACTTAAAAAAAAAAAAAAAAAATAATAATCCGTAACGCATCATTGGATTTTACATCTGGCGAAAAGAACTCCCACGTTTTAATAATCCTTTACCGAATGTCTCGCATAAATATTGATTTACGAAAGCGACAGAAAAGCTTCTTACTCAGACATGACCTTAATTTTTGCTTCGAAGAATAAAACGGTAATTCTTTAGATTCAGGTTGAAAGGGAAATAAATAACGAATGAAGTAGGGAAACAACAAAGGTAAAAACAAAAAGGTGTGTAAGTCCTTTCATTTTCAACATCCAAAAAGGTTTAAAAGGTCGTTTGTCTGGAGGAAGAATCTAAATCTAATATTAATGTAACTTTCGGAATACTACAGCGCTTGATAAATGACAAGGTGTACACTAGAAACTTAATTTTTCAGGTTAACCCAGAAAAATCGTCATTATTTAAAACCACTAGGTAGAAAGGCTTAGTTAAGTTAATAAAAGAGGCTAATTTGCATAACACTTCCACCTAATTGCAAATTAGAAGCCACTGTCATTATTTAGAACTTATTAGCTCATGCAAAAGCTTATTAAACATAATGTTTCAGACTATTCGAATAGTGCATTAGAACGTTTAAATATGTCTCTATTATTCTAACAAGCACCAGAGCGCCATGATGGATAGCAAGTTGAGTTCCCAACCAGGGGAGCTAAGTTCGAAACATAGCAAGCGAAGCTAAACCTGTTGTTGTTTCTTATCCCACTTAGTCGACAGTAACATCTAGACTAAGTCCAAGAACCCGTGTGTTCTCATGGAAGGAAGGGGGAGGGGCTAGCTTCTGTTGTGGTGGAGCACCCGTAGGCAGAAATCTGACTTGGCTCCGAGTCACTGAAGAAGGAGGATAGTGCCTTCCGAGAGGTCTTTTTAGGGGAAAGCATTTGCCTATCATATGGGAGAAACCCGGAAAACACCCACCAGGTAGTCCAACTAACGAGGCAAGATGCTGAACATCCCAAACGCCATCGAGTCTTCCTATTTTCTGAAACAGTATCTACAACAAAGCCGCCAGCGAATTGAACCTCAGCCCTAATGCTCACCAGCGCCGCACGTTGCAACTTAGCCACGAGTAGCGCGAAGCTAAACCTAAAACATGAGTCTACAATAAAGCTTCCGCGTCTATGTTGAGAATGAGCTTGACAAATCAGTAGATTGGAATGTCCTTCGTTGGGATCGGGAAGGAAGGCAGGAGGGGGAGAGCTCCCCAGAGGTCATCATTGAGGAGGTTTGTTTTAAATAGCAAGTTTTATTGCACTGTAACATCTCTTTTTATATATCTGGAAAGTCTTATAGCAAGGCATCAGCCTTATTGTATGCCTGCTTAATTAATACAATGCTGCAATCGAGATTATTAAAAAAACATATTTATTTAATAAAATCACTCTAATTATGAATTTTTAACTGAATCAAATGTTTTGAAGCCATCCAATAACGATTAAAATTCTTTGAAACGTATTGGGCAAATTAGTATTATAAACCGAAACGGCAGAAGCAAGTTTTATTACAATGTAACATTCTTTATATATCTTGAAAACTTTATTGTATGCCTGCTTAATTAATACCATGCTGCAATCGAGATTATTAAAAAAACCATATTCATTAGCAATAAAATTACTATAATTATGAATTTTTAACTGATTCAAATGTTTTGAAGCCGTCCAATAATGATTAAAATTCTTTGAAACGTATAGTGCACAGTAATTGGGCAAATCGGTTTTATAAATCGAAACGGCAGAAGCAAGTTTTATTACAATGGAACATCTTTTATATATCTGGAAAGCCTTATTGAGGGCATCAGCAACGCCCTATTTATAATGACTAACTTCCACAGTGTGGTCAAGACCTGCTGTATGTAGTTGAATGCCACAACTTTCTTTTATTTCTGTAATTAACTGTTTGATGTTTGTCCGTATGTAACTAAATATAAAAGAAATACTTGTTGCAAAATATGGGCCCATCATAATTAATACCCTTACAGTACAATATATGTCGTCATGCAACAATTGCATAATGCTTTCCCACTAATCTTTCACACTTTATTTAAGGACATTTTCTTTTTGCTGTTTCGTAAGATATTACACGGATGTTTCAACACGTATTTCACGTGTGCAAAAAAAAAAAAAAAAAAAAATAGTTTACGTAAGACATTCAAAGTAATATTAATGGGAAATTTTCAATACACAAAAATTCAGAACAATGAATAGACAGTAGAATAAGTTATAATTAACTCTTAAATAAAATTCGTCAAAGAATTTCTTGACTACCTCGAATATTGAATACCTTTTCAATAACTATACTTTGCATTATTAATTTTTGAATAAGAATGGTACATAGATTACTTTGTAAATACTGTTTGGAACGTTAACTATAACGAATTTATTTGTTACGCAAACTAATTAAAGGTTTTAGTAAATTTTTATTCAAATGGACTGTCATAAATTAATAGTTAACGGAAAGGAAAGGAGAATGTAAAATAGTTCTATCTTCAAATTTAAAAGTTCAAAGCTTGTCTTCAATTAATAGAGAGCATCTTGCATCAATATTTATTCATTTGAACATTGTCTTTGAGTTTTATCTACTTCTTTAATGAATACAAGAGAATTACGAATGTAAATCCAAAATTCATATAATGAATGTTTGTCTAGAATTCTTATAATTTCTATATCTTGAAATTCATATTCACGAATTTAGAATACTAGCAGAACAGAGATAATTAACTTATTGTATGTAAGCCACATACTTAAATAGTATGTCCTTAAGTAAGACATGTAAACCACCTACTGACGATGTACGTTATTATTTTTAAATTAAAAAAACAAAAACGCCATTAAAAAACATGTATTTTAATTTTAAAGAAGAAAATGATATGAAGCATGAAATTTTCGAATACCAAATATGTTCAGGTAAAATTTTTCGAAAATTTAAAACGAAAAATTTTTTTTTTTTAAAAGTTTTATTTCAAAATTTTATCGAAATGTATTTATTAATTGGAATTTAAATCAATGACATCCATTTTAGACATTTTACATAACTGCAAGCAATAAACGGCATAATTTACACATAATTTAAAAGAAATTTATACAATAATAAAGAGGAATTTATTATTAACAAGACAAATAATTTTCTTAAATGATTTATAAAAAGTTTTAAAAATTTAACTGTAAAATTTTATAAAACATTAACATTTGTGTTATAAAATTTAACTGTAAAATTTTATAAAAACATTAACATTTGTTTTCTCCTAATGCAGCTGGCAAATAGACCGTGATCTTTTTTATGCCATAAGGGCTGCACAGACTTTACTCAGTTTGCATTACTTGGGGGGTGCATGTAGCTTGAAGATAAGCCACGGACGCGGAGTAACAACGCCCTACGATCCTGTTAGGATCGGGACCTACGGTTTTTAAAGTGGATTTCGAACCACTCTAAACACTCACGGCAAAGTCGAGATTTGAACCCGATACCTGTGGTACCGAGCGCCAGAGCGTTAGCCACTCGGCCATCAGGCCCCTAATACATTACCATAGATTAGAGCTCACAAATGAGGCTCAATGGAGTTGCATAATGCTTCCTTCCGGGGTTTTCTGCCGGGCTGGCACACCTTTACAGTGGCCTCCAGCAAAACACACTCACTTTGCACCAAGCTTTTTAAGCTTGCCCGCTTCGTTTCCATAGCTCCTCTCTCCTTGGTTTCACTACTAACTTCATTATTACTTATACAGCTCAATAAGCAAGATCAATTACTGCTCCATTTTCCTTTGCTTTGTATTTTCAATGAGCCACATGATGAGACTGGGTAAACAAAGAGGCACACTCACTCGGCTCATTGCAGTGTGAGGCCACAGCCGCCAGCTCTGCTTCTCACCATGTTAAAGGTAAGGCCAGTCCCGAACCCTTTCTCTTATTGCAGGCCAGGCCCGACGAGGCTCTTCCCACCAAAAATGCCTGGCAGACTAGGTTGAGGCTCAAGCTGCCGCCACCAGCCACCTCCCGGCTCAAACCACTTTTCAAGCCAAGCTTAAAAAATGAAATGTTTTATTATTTCTGAACAACTTAGAAATTCAAATATTAGGAACGCTTTTATAAGCTTCTCATATAAAAAGGACCGACGGTAAAACTTCACGAAAAGGCTAAAAACGATTTCTTGATTCATTCCCCACTCGCCCTTTATAATTCTTATACATCGGTAGATATTGTGCAGCATAAAGTCTTTGTTATTAGACCACTGCTATATGGACTACCATTACATGACCCTCTGAAGCCCCTTGCTCTTCTCATTCAAAATAACTAAGGCCATTATTTAGTAACCATTTGTTTTTCTTTGTTTCAACTGTAGACTCTAGAAGACCCTCCATCATTCCTCCTACATTTGGCTGTAAGGTGGGTAAGTTTGGGTAAACCAAAAGGGCCTTATCAGCGAGAAATACGAGGGCATTCTGTGCATTCACTGTACCGCTGTTTTATATCGCAAAAGCCAATCTCGCTCTCAAATCATCCTATATTTAAAACTTTCAGCCCCCGATGCTTCATTCAACCAAATCCAAGCCACTGCCATTTCAACTCACACCTCAGTAATAAAAGAATACTCAGCCATTCATTCAAAATACAACTTAAAATTTATCTGAAGGAATACTGTGCCATTACTAAACTGCGCTATAAGAAGCACTACTTAATTAAAACTCACGAAATTCTACAAGGAATGGCTCTTGGTTTAATTTTATAACTTTAATTCTTATTGGCGGATAGTTGATTCTTAATGCGAAACGCTTGCGTAAGTTATCAAATTGGTTATTTGAGTTATTTGCCCCTGAAAGCTATGAATAACAACGCACGACATGAAGTAGATCAAATGCATGATTCTTTCAGCATTCTGGCGAGCGCTCTATCACGTTGTCAAGAATTTATAGGTTTACACATATGGAGTAAGCATAAACACACACAAAATAATCTAAACGAATGGATAAGGAGACTTTTAGAAAAACAATCAGTCCATGTCGAGTGGCTGCAAACATCTTCATGCAGTAAAGGCTCCTTCCCACCGAGGCGTGAGGCTTTAAGCGAAGCGTTTGACCAATCACTAGCCTCACCGTTCGCTGAAACCGGTTTGAAATTGCACTTCGGATTGACCGACAGCTCGAAGCGGAACTACCAGTCGGATGCTATTTCTGAGGTTTTCGCTTGGAAGAGGTCGAAAAATTTTTCTTGTCTGCCGCGTGAATCTTCAACACTTTTCGCCTCGGTGAATAAGCCTTAACAGCTTTTTAGAAACGAGAAGACTCGAATGGCGATTGCTGGCCACGTGCATATACATCTCACATCGATAGTCAGGTTATTTGATGAGAATTTGTATACATTTTCTTTCTCAAGCGACATGCACGAGTACTCAGTTTCTTCTAAAAATCTTCCAGGAAGGCAGTAGCAGGCTCGGATTGACTGTTTCGTGGATGCGCTACGTGCGGAATAAAATGGCCGCTGATTCTCAAAAGTGAAAAAATGCTTAGATTCCATTATGTAAAATTTATATATTATACGCTTTGACACTATTAGCTTTTCGAAATTATAACCTTTATTCAACATCACATACAAATAAAAATTGTTTATGATGTTTTATTGCAGCACTGGCAATGCCTATAATGCCAAAAATTGTAGACATAATATGCTGTTAAAATAAATTACGCATATATTATTAAACCGTATGAAACATATTGTGAATTATAAATAAAAAATAATAATATTTACGCATGTTATTAAACGCATGCGAAATATATTAATGCTTCGAGATTATAAATAAAAATAATAATATCGCATATTTGTACACAATGCATAACATTAAACTACTTATACTTGAAACTGTATGTAAAATAGCTGGACGAGTTTTAAAGATAAATTCAATGTGCTTTATTGCTTTTAAAATACTTATTTAAATTAGAGTAATGGACCGATATTATAATGGATCTACACCAAAGAACCGGCTGCTGTTCTGATCAGCATGAGACATTGTATTTCGTGTCAGTAGAAAGCAAATGAATTCAGTACAAATTTTTATAATTTATTTAAAGCTCAATATGATGACATGATTAAAAATTATGTATCATTTAAGTTTTATTAATTAATAATTTATGAGGTCAATTGCTTACTAATTTCTCATTTCAGAGTAAATGTAGAAACTAATATCAATTGCGAAAAGAATTTTTTAATGAGAAAAATCTAGTTCTTAAATGCAACGCAACATTCCACAAAAGTATAAAAGACTTTTCAAATTAAATTAAAACAAAAAGATAACACAATCAAACAATTAAATTATTTCGCTCGTTAAATTTCCGCTTTCGGAACAGACTGCAGCACGCAACATCAGCAATCGTTATCTTGGTTGTGAGCAAAAACCAGACATCCATAATCATTTTCTGTGAATATGGACCCCAACTGACATTTTCTTGAACTGGTCTCCTGTAAAATTTTAATAATAATTTTAAAAATAAATTATAACACCCTATGGGCTGACGCTACACCCAGAAGACTCAACCGCGGCGCTTAACTATAAGTGTTCTACTTTTATAACGGTAATTAATATTTAATATTTTTAAAGGATATTCCCATTCACGACCAAAAGCTCTGTTTTAACTTTGGAAATTGATTCCTTTTGCTACTGGTATATATATATACAGGGTGATTAGGAAATGCAATAAAAGGAGTTGTTACAATGAGTTCTGAAATCGTTGAACTTGAAGCCTGTGAAGAAGTACAGCTCACCGATTTTCCCCATCCACTGGCGGCGTGACCTCTGCCGTGGTGAATGGAAGAGCTTTCCACTAACTGCTCGACGACTTGCAGTCATTTTTCCGAAGTCAAAAGACCGAAAACAATCAAGCACATTGAACACTACAGTTGGTCTAATGTGCAACTCATACCAAATAAATTGTACTTTCGATTCAGCAACATCACTGGCATTCAGCGAAATGGCTATCACTGGTGGCATCACTTTTCTGTAAGCCACTTATTGCGCCATCTATTAATACACCTCGTGACTTCTTTTTGATGCGCGTTCTTCAAGTATCTTAAGTTCGTGAGCGCACGGCATTTTTGAAAGTGTCTTTTACGGCATATTTAGCGGTGTGTATGGGTCTAGCAATATATATATATACGTGTTATGTATGAAAGAGTATATATATATATATATATGTAAGCGCGTTAGGCAGTATATTACTGGTAATGCACATATCGTTCATTAAGCAAAAATTTCACTTTTAACATTGGGCAGTAATCCAAAACTTTACATCACTCCTTATGACAGAATTTTGCCATACTTTTTCATCATTGCGCGCTGAGTCGATTGGAGCGTAAAAATTCTGGATTCCGTAAATGGAGGAAATATCGAGTTAGCGATTAATTAACGGCATTACAGCATGAAATAAGTTGATTTCCGTCAAGCCATTTTCAACGATACAATTTATGCTTGAATATCTTAATGATTATTAGAAAAGTTTTCACTGGCGAATATCCCGCCCCCACTGCCGATAAAAGATAAAAACAATTTAAATGTAGTATCAAAATACAAAAAACAATTTAAAATACATAAAAACAGAACAATTTTAAATTGATATAAATTTTTAAATTTTTACTCCAACAAATCCCAAGACATCCATCTCTAGGTTTGGAAAAGCCGATTATTCCTTCAACAGCCATACATTTTCTTAATATCTTCAACAATACATAGTGCACTTGGAAATATATTTTCGCTGTTGATTAATAGTGGGTTTTTTTTTATCGACCTTAACCAGCCAATACGTAACT